>JAUEKU010181001.1:0-10352 GCA_032274805.1 Gypsophila paniculata | reverse complement strand
GTGGATTATACATCCGATGTATTACATCATGATTTAAGTTTCTGAGTTTTGCACTAAAGTTTATGAGCATTCCTATAAAGTTTCCAAGTTTTGTATAAAATTTTTATAGGTAACTCAAAAACTTTATAACAAAACTCAGAAAAACACTAAGTTGTGATAATACACCCGATGTATGTTCCTTTATCTCCAAATTATGAGCAATTAATTTTGTTGACAATGAGCGTCAAATTTCGATCTTAATATTTACTTATGTTATATACAATAATCGATTATCTTTTTGTATGAGTTTTTTCTTACATCTTTGTGTGCATTTCATTTTCGAGGTTTTAAACTTTTGAAGCATAAAGCATTTGGATGGTTAGTGGTATGAATGATTTTCATATGATATCATACTAAGGTATATTTTATTATATTAGCCTCTTCAAAACACTATTAGATTCATAAGTCCCTTTAGTGGCAGAACACACGAAGAAACACAATTAACAGAAAGTGCAAAATCCTTATCTTTTGACGCATTAATAACTCTAAGATGGTTGAATTTTGATCGATTTGCTTAGTATGAATACTTTAGAATTTGTCTTTTATTTGCAGATATCTATGCATTAACTATTAACGAAACTTTCCATAAAAAAGTCATCAATATAGAATACTTATACATGAATTTTACTCGCATATGATCTGTAGTCAACTCTCAACAATATTCTAAGACTAAGCTCATCACTGTCATAAATTTAGTTCATACATGACATTACCTAAGATCAATCCCACGAATCCACCATCCCAAAGTAATTCAAACAGTCATAGTATAGCACCGATCAAAACCAAGTCGATCCACTCCACACCAGCAAACCAAGTCGAGAAGTAACCTCAAACAGCCAAACTTAACAACCATAAAATCAACTTGTTGCCTTCCCTAATCGACTAACTCTCTTCGAAAACAATATAGAACACACTCATATCGAGTCTCTGCATAACACTTCACCGATCACAAACTATCAAATAATAATAAACCCTCCAAAGCCAAAGCACACATACGCTCATATAGTATCTATGCATAGTTAAAACACCGTTCACAAATTATCAAATAAGATCGTGCCCCGATTTCGAACCAAACAAAGTTCGAATCACATCCGATTCACTCACAAGTCACAACACTACACTCCCTACTATAAATACTAACAACCCATTTCACCAAACTCACAAGAAATTGTCGCATTCATCGAATCTCCCTTCAAAATTTCCTCACTTTCTCAAAAAACCCACAAATTTTCATGGCTTCTAACATCAACAGGTACTCAAATTCTTCATAAAGTTTTGATCTTTACATTTCTTTTATCTTTTTCTTCACTATAATTGTATAAAGTTTTGATCTTTACGTTTATTTTGTTTGTTTCTTCACTTTATTTGTTTAAAGTTTTGTTCTTTTTTTTTTGTTTTGTTGGTTCTTTTTTTGGTCATGAATTTGCTCTTGAATTTTTGTGGTTTATTTGTGTGTGGGTTTATTTTTCGGTTTAATTTGATCGTCTAATTACGAAAATTGAATTATATTCGATAACATTTTCTTGGGTTTGTTGTGAAATGTTTTGTATTTTTTGATGTGATTTTTATTTGATGCTTGTATTAATTTTAAACAAATTTGTTGGGATGATGGAGATTACTCCGTTCCATTAAATTGTATACGTTTTTCGAAATATGTGTGGGGGCTTTTGAGAAACGTATATAATTAAATGGAACTAAAGAAGTATAAAATATCTCTGAATTTAGGGTTATTTGTTCAAGGATATATGAGTACTTTTATTGAAAGACTTATTTCATCCGTTCCAACGAATTGTACACGGTTATCAACAGCCTCCTCATGTATTTTGAGGAATGTATACGATTGGATGGAACGGAGGAAGTATGTCCTAACTCTTAAGGGGTATCTTAAGTGTAGATGAAGTGACTAATGTTTTTAGTTCAACTGAATTTGTTTTGTTAAAAAAAAAATATCATTTAATTTTTTTAAAGTTCATAAAAATGTAGAGTAATAAAGACAATTAGGGTTAAAAAGCTTTGTTTGTATAGAATGTAGGGGGTAGGGGGTGTGATCAAAATTGTGGTTTGAAACTCTGTCTGCAAATGTAAGGGTTTGTTTGTTGTTTGAATTTAAGGGAGACTGAAAAGAAGATAAGAAGGTTGGGTGTGTAGTTAGGGTTTTCCTTTTTTTAGTGGGTGGTTGTCGTGAAGATTGATCGTAAATGTTTGATGAGATGAGGCTTGGAGACGTGTGGTTGAACAAGTTAATATAAAATGTGAGAATAAAGATATTTTAGGTTGAGTTTTTCATGTTCTAGCTCGTGGCTGATCATTACCATATATTGTTAATGTGCAACGAGATGAGGATTGGACTCGTGCGGTCTAAAGATTTCATCTTGAGCGGTTGATGACTTTCGTAAGATGTGAGAAATAAGCTATTTTAGGTTGAGTGTCCCATGTTGTAGGTTGTGGGTGATCATGAAAATTGATTTAAATGTGCAATGAGAGGAGTTCGCGGTCGAAGATTCTTCCTTGAGAGTTTGGATATTGTGTATAATGTGCGAAATAAGCTATTTTAGGTTTAGTTTTCCACGTTTTATGTTGTGGGTGATCATGTTTTAAATGTGCAACGAGATGAGAGTTGCTTTCTCGATTGAAAACTTGGATAATCATGAAAGATGGGAGAATTAAGTTATTTTTGGTTGAGTTTTCCAAGTTTGAGGCAGTTGTAAATGTTCAATGAGGCGTGAAATGGTTGGAGATTCCTTTTTCAGAGTTTGGCTAATTGTGTGAAAGTTAAGATATTTTAGGTTGAGTTTTCCATGTTTGAGGCATGATAAAGAGGATTTTACTCGTAAATGTTCAACGAGGCGTGAAATGGTCGTAGATTCATTTTTCAGGAAAATTTAGATATTTTAGGTCGAGTCTCTCAAGTGTGAAGCATTAGACATAGAAGAGAATTTCACTATTGGGTTAGTAGGCTGATAATCGGAATTGGAGAATGCTATGTTCCGATGTGGAGGTCTTTTGACGTGTTGCTAGATTTGCTGACTGCTTTTATACAGATATCATAGCTATTGAGAATCAACAGTTTTAACATTGGTGTTCGACATGACCACAGGTCTTTATTCCATATCTGGCTAACCTTGTTTGTCGATTAATAATTATGTGTAATGGACTCAAACAGCTATCTAGGTGCAGATATAGTAGATAGTATTGAATTATGCACTTACAATAATTCCAGAAATAAATGATCGGTTGAAAGTTTTAGTGTCATACCTTATTTATCAGACGCGTTTGGATATTTTTTCTAGAATAGGATGCTTTTTTTTTTACGCATTGATTGTTATAGGCTACTGTCACGCATTGCTACTATGAAATATTGGGTTCCCTTGTTTTTTGCGTGAATATCAGTGGAATATCAGTGGAATGTCGAAGTCGTGTTTATAAGTTTATGAACTACCGTTATAGTCTTGTGTCCCTTTAATCTAAGCAACTGGCGGTGGGTGAAAATACATGTATTAACAAAGCCGTTTGAGTTTCACTAACGGTTATCCTAATCCATAAACTATTGACCTCACTCCAATTCCCAATTGATATCAAGGACAATTAACGAGTTGGATTAATTGAGTCACTTAGGATTTTCTCAATTCTAGTAAGGCTGAAACGCTACTTAAGCAAAGATCAATTGTGGTCTTGCAGACACCAGTGGACTGTCCTTGACTATTCATGATGTCGTTCATTCCTATTACCCTTCGTAATAATAAAATATACGCTTTCCTGTTCCATGCTTCGAGATAGGTTCATTTCTGGTGTCAAATATATCACTAGTGTGCACAAAAATATGACTTAGGTAGTTGATTACTCGATTTTTCTTTGATGATGATGGTGTTGATTTATCATTCTTCTTAAATGCTGATATTGATTGTTTGGTATTCATACATGTTTCTCCAATTGGGAAATGATCGATCTTTGTGTTTGAACTATATTTGTAATTTGTTTTCTGTATTGAGTCGTGTCGTTTGGTTTCTAGAGCCTGACATTTATGTTGACATGATAATATTAATGGTCTGGACAATTATATTTTATGGTCTTTGATTCGTAAAATCTGTTGATTGATACCCACACGTGATTTTAATCGGGAAGTTATCCATCATTGTGATTGAAATGTATATCTAGTTCTCTTTTGTTTGAATTAATTGATTTGTGTTCCAAGTCCTAGAGGCCTCCGGCTTTTGCCGGCAGTGTAGTTCCCTAAGAAACTCTTATGTGAATTAAAGTCGTCATTGCTTGGCAAGATTCAACTATTCGAGATCCGTGTTGAAACGTTATTCATTTAGTGATCCTTGCTTTAAGTAGTCAATTATTATTCTCCGACATATATCACCTAGAAATACTCTGCTCAATTAATAAAAACTTACCAATTTCAACAATGCCGGGTGTTTGGCAAAAATAATAGAAAATAGGTGTAGAAGCGTAAGTTGGTTAATCAATTATGCTATAAGATTTCATAATAAAAATGGTTCAAAAGTTGTTGGGGGTAAGTTCATCCCAATTGTGCCATGGTTATTACATATTATAGTCTCCCACATTGGTCATGCAAAAGAGATAATGTTAATGACATTAGTATAAAGTATGGGTAAAACATTGGCCCTACATACTAGCTCAACCCAATCATTGGGTTAGCTTAGGCCACAACATGATGGGCCAATGATCGAGGTTTGTCCCCAAATTTTTGAAGATCTACGAGCCTAGCATGACAATGTACAATTTGAGTATTTTTCTTTTATACATAAAATAATAAGATCAATAAAAACTTTCAAAATTGAGCCGCACGACCAAGTCATCTTTGGCCTTTAGGTCGACAAGGAGGCGTTGTTGCTTTTTAACAAATTAGGCATGACACGATCCATGGGCTAAAACCAAGTTAGGCCAAATTTTTAAATTGGGCACGAGGCACGGCATGACCTTGTTACATCAAAGCGAAAAAGGTCTTACATTGATTATATAGCTTTATGGCTCCTAAAAAAGACAGGAATTTGAAGAGATCGCCATTCGTTTTTGTTTAATCACTTGCGACACATAAATAGGAAGACTAGGATGTCTATGTTTCTAAGTAGCCAAGGAAATTTAATTTCAAGTTCACCTAGTTGATTGACTCACTCTCACTCATACGGTAGTGATGAAGATGGTTAAGGGTTCAGTGGTCCTCGCAAAGGTGCATTTGTGTTGTAGATCATAGTGAATGATACACAATGATAAAGAGGTTAACATGTTTTGTTCGCGGTGAAGGCAATAAAAGTGAATTGAATTTCATATTGTCGCAAGGTGGCCATCTTCTCTAGATGATTTCATTTGGACTATGGTAGTAAGGTATAGTGAGCAAGGAATATTTTCTCGGGTGTGCAAGCAGTATTCTCAAAAGTCCAATGGTTGATTACCCGATGAGATTTGGTAGTGAAAGACCATCTTAATTTGCCATGGTTCACATAGTCTCTTACATTGGTTACTTAAAATCGATGGAAGTTACGGTACTAGTATAATTTTAGTTGTCCCACATTAGTCATGTGGGTTTGTGACTCCACAAGTTACAAGTATTTAAAGAGTCAAACATTTCTCTTGGGCTCATCACACCTTAAGAAGAGTAACAATTCATACTCTTAAAAATGAGTAGTCCCGAGAGTAGCCCAATTAGTAGTCCAATTAGTAGCTCAATAAGTAGCAAAGTCGAGTCAGATGGGTCTAGGTCGCGGTCAGAGGAGGGGTGTCCCTCAGATGGGTCACGGTCAGAGGGGTCTATATCGCCGTCCGAGGGGTCGCCCTCGGATGGATCTTGGTCGCGGTCAGAGGGCTCGCCGCCGAATGGGTCTAGGTCGCAGTCCGAGGGATCGCCCTCGGATGGATCTAGGTCGCCCTCAGAGGGGTCGCAGTCAGTTGAGTCAGTTGAGTCACCGCTCAACGAGATGGTCATAGATGATATAATGAGGTTAGTACTTCTTTTTAAGTATGGTTTATCTTTAGCCATTAGTCAATTGGTCATTATTATATATATTAGTTAATGTGGTAGGCATAGTTCAAAATCTTGGTATCCGCCTCGTTCGAGGTTGTGGTGACTGCGTTGGGGAGTCGGATAATTCTTTTAATAACTGATTCCATCTCTTACTCTTATTTATAAATGAGAGACAAACGAATCTCGACCTTATCGTGGTCGTATCTGACCGATCTGGCCAAAATGTGATACAACTTTGCTGATGTGGTTGATTTTTTGCCATTTTAAATTTACCCAATACATCTTGCTATATCTCGTACTGGTGACTGCTGATACCAGTACATGGGATTCCCAATTGGTTTTGTTATTTGGGCTTCGTCCGTGTCTTGAAATTTTATGGGATTTCCTATTGGTTTCGTAATTTGGACTTTTGTGCCAACATTGTTTTTATAGAGAAATTGTAGTCATTTCAGGTAGAGGATTGAATTCTTGTCTTGCAGAGTTTTGCCTTGGATATTGACTCAAAATTCTCGCCTCATCGTTAATATTGCTTGCAATTGTTTACTTTTATATTTATTTGTCGATTATGTGAAGTTCCCTTGCAAGTTACAACTAAAGTGGACCCAAAAAGTGGGTAACATTCTATGAATCAAACTATTGAAGAAAATGGTAAGTTCTTACGAATCAGTGGGAGTATAAGTTAAATGACTCTGACGGTCATGTACAATGTAATATATATCCTGTCCTAACATCTGTCATTGGCTGGAAATGATTTGCTGTTGGTACAACTCTTTATGTTATGCTCTATCCTGCTATACTTTGAACTGTTTAATCTCAGCAATTCATCTACCCTTGATTTTTCTGTTCACTGATATGACCCTTTTTTTTTTTTGTTTTTTTTTTTCAGCGCTGAGTCAGAAGCTTTAAACATACCCCCTTTGAACAGCATGCCATACGTTGACCCGATTGCATCGATGTGTCTTTCGTATGGTGACAATAATCAAGAAGACAAGAAACCTGCGGAACCTCCAAAGTCAGCTCTGATGTTTTTCCCTACCCAACCTACTAAGGAGGAGGTCGACAGGATCTTGTCTGTCAAAAGTGATGGAGTTTGTTTGGGCGGAAGTGCTGCTGTTGGAACATTTGGCCCAGTTGTAGGAAAGGTTAATATCAGTGAGGATGCTGATTCTTATCTGTTTCGAGTGGCTATTCCAGGTGTTGCTAGAGGTGAAAACTCTACCCATACAGATTCTACTTTGACTATTTTTATCTCATTGTTTTTACTTGTTTCTTCTTGAGCTTCATCGTCTTATGTTTGTTGATGTTCTGAAGCATTTTCATGTCTTAGCATCTCCCTTTGAAAATTGTTGTCATGATCATCCTATTTCTCATTACTGTTTCGGAAGTGATAACGTCGCGAGTTATTTATGTTCATCGGTACCTTTTAAATTTGCTAATACTACATGTGTTGAGGATGGTAGTTTATAGGAGTCCTCAATATTTGAATTTCTACCTCAATTAGTGTGTTTGCTCGGCTTTGTTACAAATTAAGTAGGGAAGAGGGTGGATGGAGAAAAAGGGGACGGAGCCATTTTCTCTGTTTATACTCGGGACTTTGAGAGAGCTATCCAACTGAACTTACCTGCTTAATGCTTCAGATTTTAGATACCTTGTACTAGATTAAAGTGTTACCATCGAATAACCGTGTTCATTGCTCATTTCACTTCGGTTAACATAATAGTGTAAGCTGATTGTGCTCTGTAAATGCAGAGGATTTTACTTGTGATGTAGCCCCGGACGGGAAAATACTGATCAAAGGCGTGACCACAACTGGCGAGAAGGTTGTTTACAAGCATTCCATGAAATTTGAGATGCTTACTCAAAATCTCTGCCCACCGGGTCCCTTCTCCATCTCATTCAAGCTTCCAGGTCCTGTCGATTCCCAACATTTTACTGCACACTTTGGGATTGACGGGACATTTGAAGGCTTAGTCAAAAAGAAGAAAGCAGAGAACTGACGTCGTTAGTTCTCGACCCATCTTCACATAACTTGATGGGCATCATCGTGTTCTGTCTGTTTGTGTTGTGTTTGACAATTGATCATCACAGGAAAGACTAGAGGCTTTTGACTGAGCTATGGACCAAGACGGGTCTTCCCCGATTAGGGAAGATCGAGGGAGGGAGTCCATCGTGCAAGTTTATAGCAGGCCGTCTTTCGAGATCTTAGCAGCCAGCGGATTCTAAAGCCGTGCAGGCGACACAGTCTGCCAGCTTTGTGGATTATCCTGAGAACAACTTGTTGTAACTCCTGTACCTTAACATGTAACCTTAGCGATAGCGTCAAGATAGGCTTTCTGTTTTTCAGACTCTGATCATTGTTGTTGTATTACAAACCTTTATTGGAAACTGCATGCTATGTTAAAACTGTTATACCTGGTATCTTGTGATTGTGTTAACTAGTGTCTTTCAAGGTCATATACTTTACACATGGTGCAGGTCACAAGTCACTTGCAGTTGAAACTGTATCAGGCGACATCGTTTATTCAACAGCCAGAGTCAAGTTGGAGGAGCCATACATATTCTTGGCAGCAGCGAACATCAGATCGGTGTCGACCAATCTAAGGTCGATTCGTGACCTCTGAAAGTTGGGTCGCAGTGTGTTATTGTGCAGAGGCATTTCCCCTTTTGGCAACAACAATGACAATTTCGTCGATGATTGAATTACTGGGTCAAGGCAGCGACAATGGCAATTTCGTCATTGCCTGAATGACTGGGTCAAGGCAGCGACAATGACAATTTCATCGATGCCTGAATGATGTTTGAAATCTTTTCTCATTTTGTATCTCATCTTGTGTTTCATTCACTTCAATGTGATTATATGTTCAAAGAATAATACCGTGGAACATGAGATAAGGACATAAAAATGAGATATATAATCTCAACTTGTCACGATTAAGTTTTAAACATACCTTGTTTTTTTTAGCCTACTTCTACACGGAAAATTTGCAACAGATGAATCGGGAGTAGACAAGTAAGCATGAAGTTGGACCAATCTTTCAAAAAAATCTTTTTAATATGGTAAAAATAATTATGTATTTCAATTATTATATGATAGAATCTTGATGATTACTTTCTTTTTATTGTTTTATCACTTACCTTTAGGGGACATTTTAGTAAAACCGATTTTAAATAATTCCTTTATTATGTCCTTATCCTATCATATTATTATGGTTGGTGTTTCATTCACTCTGCTTTGTCCTTACAGAAGGGAAGTCATAGGTTGTTAAGAAATGGAGTCAAACTATGGAGCTTTCATGGATAAAGTCACCCTTCATCCTTCTTCTGACCATGGTGATAAGCTTCCCTTGCAAAACCTCACTTTTGCTATCAAAGACATGTGAGTTTTTCACCATCTTAATTTCCGTTCAGTTCAGCTCAGCTCAGCTCTTACCTGTTTGGTAGAGTTTGTTTCTTACCCCCACATACGTTAATTTCTGGCTCCGCCACTGATGGTGTGTGCGTTAACTCGCAGATTTGATGTGGAAGGATATGTGACGGGGTTCGGGAATCCGGATTGGGCTAGAACTCATTCACCAGCTAAGTCCACTGCTCCTGTTGTTTCTGCTCTTTTGAAGGCTGGTGCTACTTCTGTTGGTAAAACTGTTATGGATGAAATGGCTTACAGGTTAGTCTTTCGGGTTCGACTTCTTACTAATAAACCTGTGAATTCACAATTTACAGTATTTTTGTCCTATAGTGACTTCACCATTTGAAAGTTTTACTTGCATATTGTGTATAAGATCATCAGTAACTAGCTCGTCGTTTCTGATGATGGTTGAGTTTGTGTATTGTTGTCTGTTTGTCCTTGAAACTAAATGATTCAGCTTTGTGGATTGGTTTCTTAGTTTCAATGCCAAGAGTATTACGAAGAGTTTCGCTGATAGCCGTCTTTATTGCAAGGAAAAGATGTTGAATTTCTCGAAATATTTCAATTTGGCAGTATAAATGGAGAGAACATCCATTATGGGACTCCTAGAAACCCATGTGCCCAAGATCGAATTCCCGGAGGATCGTCTAGTGGATCTGCTGTTGCAGTCGGTGCAAATCTTGTAGACTTTTCTATAGGTGTGTTATTTCACTTCTCTGTGGTAACTTCTAATTAAACGTTTGTCAATGAAATAGATCATGAAATCATTTTTGGTCGGTTTTATAAGGTACTGATACTGGAGGAAGTGTAAGAGTGCCAGCAGCTTTCTGTAAAATTTACGGGATGCGGCCATCTCATGGAGTTGTTTCTGTTGATGGTGTTATTCCTATGGCTCAGAGTTTTGATACAGTAGGTAAGAGC
>JAUEKU010180990.1:0-10353 GCA_032274805.1 Gypsophila paniculata | reverse complement strand
TCTATTTGAACTAAAACGTTTATGAAAATTAAACGACTACACTTTCTGAATTGTTGCATGTACTATTTAATTACTGTAAACTAGGAACATGTGGTTAGGATGATTGACAATATGCTACATGATGCATGCCACCTCACATGTTGTATAAAATGAAATGAATGAATGATATGATGTATACATGTTCTGTATGAACGATGTGTTGTAATATCTCTTTGCTCTTTTGAACTATGTATTATTATAGCTTATTATGATGTGCATAAATTATGATTATCTCACATGCCTAAACGTTATTTGAACACGTATTATGATAATGCATGATTATATTATTTATATTGTATAACAACCAATCAAGTGTTTGGTTTAGATGCATGTATGAGCTATGTCAGCGAACACAGGTTTTGAGTTGTGTTTTGCACGACCCGAGGACTCTAGCTGAATCAGGATGGGTTGTTGTTTATTGTTTTATGCACTTACTTTGAGAGATGTAATAATACTCTATAACCTGATAGACGAGTCATATACTATGACTCTGTATTCTGATATAATATATTTTGGAGTATGTTATATATTAATGACGCTGTTTAGACTTAATTATATTTTCGCCTTAGTTAATTAAAGTCAAGAAAAACAGGGTTGTTACAAAAATAATAAAATTATAATCACTTTTAATTGGTTTTTATCACATAAAAATCGATTATTATGTCAAAATTAACAAATTTAATTTCTAAAATTCACTAACAATTATTAAAAAACTAGTTTAGCCCCCGCGCAAAAATGCGCGATTTATTTAGTTATTTATTATTAATATATATGTTTTTGATAACGTATTTATAAAACTAATAACAATTTCTAGATTGCTTGTTATAGTTAATAAGTTTTTTTAAAATAAAAATTTTATAATATCTATTGATTATATTTTGGAAAAAATTAGTATCTTATGTGATTTATGAATAAATAATTTAAAATGTTTACTTACAAAGTTTGCATTTATAACAAAGAGTCGTCAATTGGATTATAGATTGTGATTTAGTAGACTCATAGATATATTTTTTTAACAATGAAACATAAAAGTAAATATAGATTAGTGGAAGTGATAATAACTTCTAAAGTAGAGATCATGAGTTCAAATTCCGTCAATAGCCATTTTTAATACCATTCACTTTTGAGTGGGGTGATGTAAGCAAAGATTTTAGGCAGAAAAAAAACTCATAGAAAACTGTCATTTAGTAGAATAGGAGGATGCATGGGTGATAACATAATTTTCTCATGGTCCAAATCAATATGAAATTATTTTATTTTTAATTAACTCTTAATCGAAATAAACATGCATATTAACATCAGTTTTATTCGAAATTAGATTACAATTAGCAATAAAATTCCAAAAATTACCAAAAAATTATCCAAAACATTTTATGGGCAATAGGTAGACATAAAAATTAAATTTTTTGTGAAAATCATATTATAACACAAAATTTTAATTTTTTCAAGTTATCAGATAACTCGATTTTCATGCTCAAATAAAACAAGTATGCTACAACAAAGCTTTGACCACATGAAAGTTATAATGACCTCTAATTATACTCCTCTAATTAGTTACTAAATTGCATAAAAACTGAAATGAAGGAAGAAATTTCCATACATTCAAGCCTAAAATGTCGGAATTTTTGATCAGGTGCTCATAATAGGGCACCTCCTTCCTTAGCTCACCCAAGAATGAACCCCAATAACACTAATAACATTAACTAGATATTATTAGTATCTAACCTTAAATATTAGTGATAATATTTGATAGATTAATGGAGCAAAACCAAGAACAACAATTGTTCCTTTTGCTCTCCTATGCCACGGTTTATATGGTGTTTTGGGAGGATTTTTGGAGCTTCAAATCTCATACTAATAATCCTTGTATGATGTTGTATATATAGGCAAAGCAATTTATATAGCAACTTGTGCATGCAAATGTACCAGTGTTGCATTGCCCATGTGGCCATCACATCGTCTTCATGTGGCCTATATAATAGGGCTTTTTGGGTCTCATTTTGGTCTTTAATATTTTTCCCACAAATACTTATAAGACATATGTTTAATTATCAAATATAAATAAGTGTTAATATTTTCATTTAACAATTAAATGTAATAATTAACTAACTAATATACACTCAACTTTTAAATGATATTTTCACTATTGTATCAATGTATATAATAGATCAAATAAAACCCAAGTTAGCTTATTTTACAACTCCTTGTAAATATATATCTTAAAACTTCTTCCTCCATTTATATAAAAACCATATGAATACTAATCTAATATTAGTAATTTAATACTAGTTTAGTGAATTAACATTTAATCACTAAATCTCTCCCCTATATTTATCATATAAATATTGTTATAATTTATTAATCAATTATCATATAATCGAAAAATAAATTCCTTTGGCCTTAGTTCACAACTCAACATCAAATATAAATTTGGCTAACTCATAATCAATATATTTATGGGATTGATTCAAATGTATCACATACAAATAATCAGTTTTCCATTGGGATTTATCCCTATAGGTGTAACCGAAAGAGATCAGTTGGACACCGTCGTCAAACGACAATAACGTCTAACTCTAGTCAGCTGAGCGTTATCGATTTACGTTTACCAACTGACAAGTATAATAAATATATCCCATACATATTTCTCTATTGAGATTTATTTAGTGAACGACGCACCATTGTGGAGGACACCTACTCCAACAAGTTGGGTATCTCACATTGATGGATCAAGGATGTTGTGATATGTTTACAAATGATTCAACCCACAACACTAGTAAATAAACCTTGTGATTTTGGGCTTATGTGAAGACAAAATATTTTGGTTTTAGCCTTAAAGTACGCGACGACTAGAGTCTGATCGATTTTAGTATCCGTGAAATATTTTGACAGATTTGTTGTATAATTTTCTTCTTTTCAATGATGACTAGATTCGGATCGAGTTTACCATTTATAGAATTGTAGCAACCTAAATTGTTAGAATCCAAACTTTATCCCGTATTTCTAAATAAAAAAAAATTAATTGAGTGTCTTGAAAATGTGAGAATGTTACGTATGGAAACTTCTAAAAAAATACCTAAAAACAATTGATGTCTTGAATTGAATATTTTTTGAAGACTTCATTTATTTATTACCAAACATAGCCATAGATTTGACTAGTACATGGTCATATATGTAAAACGCTACATGCTAAACATGTCTAAAATCACCTTGTTGTTGGTAGTGATTTTACACTATAAATCTGACTAATTCTCTCGAGAACAATCAACCGGCGCAAAAGAAAGCAGTGAGTTTTTAGTATCATATATTATGCGTTTATTCACCTGGTGGAGATTTCCCATATATGACATATTATTTTCTTCCAAGAAATTCATGCAATACATATCCACATGATCATCCTTTGTGCTTCCAGCAAAGAAGGCATCGGTATTTGATATCACGTAGTTGGCATGATTTTTAAAATGAAAAGTGATAACAGGAAGCTTCACATATATTGGTCTTCTCTTATGACGTTTGAAGCAAAGATCATATTTCATTTCCGGCTTACTCATTTGTTCCAAGTTTTTATTATTTTGTTTGAAGAAATCTATCACAGCATTCTTGAATATTGTATACGCACCTTCGATGATATACGTCATTGTGGTACCTACAAATGTAAGAGTAACGTTTATAACTATGTAATTATCTATCAAAACATTTAAAATTTTGTTATAATTTTGCTTTAAGGACCAAAACTATGCTATAATTTTGCTTTAAAGGCTTGAACTATTATCATGTGGTCTTAAGGATCTCATTCCTTTTTGGGACCAAAACACACTTAGTTATATCAATATTATTATGCAATATTCTTCTTTACACCAAGAATAAATTTAAGACAAATTAAACAAAAATAATTCATTGTTTGACAAATGTTTAAAAATTTAACTGACCTTCCAATTTTAACAAAAATAACAGACCGTTAACTTTTAGTCACAAAAATATCCCAAACACAAATAAAATAAAAAATATAAACAAATAATGTGGAAAAACAAGATATTTTTAATAAAACTAATAGTTTTGATTAACTAATAAAAAAATTCTATTTAATTTTAGAATATAATGTCCAAAAGAAATATATATGAATAATTTCAAATATGTAGGATATCATTGATATTACAAATTTTCTTGATAATATTATTTTTCTAATGAACACAAAAAATATATACCATTGTATTACTACTTTTTAATATTTCTTTATAAAGTTAGAAATTATTAAAACAATGTAACTATGAAATACTCAGAATAATTTTTATATATTATCCACAATTTATATTCACAATAAAATCTACATTTCACTTTATTATCTATAGATAACTCTTGGATCTCAATTTATGATCTTCTAACTTTATTAAAAAGAATATAGAATTATTTATTTATGTTATAAATCTTAAAAAAAAAATTAATTTGGAAAAAAATATTTATTTGTGGTTCAGGATATTTTCATGAAAAAATTTTGAAGGTCTAGTTATTTTTGTTGAAATTGCAACGTCGAGTTATTATTAAAAGATTTGGCTCACATCAGGTTGTTTTTGTTAACTTTGCTTACGTATAATACTATTCTATAGCTCATCTTTTATTAAATTAATTTGTTTACTCTTGTCATATTCATGTTTATTTACGTACGATTCTTCTTATTTTAATCACGTAGTATTATTTCACATAATTAGGGGGTGTTTGATACGCAAAGCAGAAATGAACTTAGAAAGGGAAATAAGGAGAGAGGACAAGGATTACCCCAAATTTAAGCTAGTGTTTGGTTTGCCAATAAAGGAATTTGCTCAAACACCCAACAACCATCCATTTCATCTCTACCATCAACGACCACCACTAACAATTAAGACCACCACTCACCCCATTCAAAACCTCCCCCTTTAACCTTAATAAACCACCGAAATTCATTCATAAAAACACCAAATTTGGTGTTTACAAGGGTGAGGGAAAAGATTTTTCGTGGTGGAGAAGTTGCGAGTTAGGGGAATAGGGTTGTTTGTGGTTTAGGGCGTGGAGAGCGTCGGTGGTGGCGATTGGAGGTGTCGTTGGAAAGCATGAGAAGATGGTGACGGATTGGATTGCGGTGGTAGTGTTGGGTCTAGGTGGTGGGGGGCGGTGACGGGTATCAGTGATCGATGGCGGGGAATTACTCGTGATGGTGGTGGTGGTCGCAGAGTAGGTAGGTGATGATGGTGACTAGTGAGTGAAGGTGGTGGGGGTTACGAGGGTTAAGTAATTTCATTCCTTGGGAGGTAAGCGGTAAGAAATTAGAGGCATGTGGGGAAATTAGAGGGGAAAAGGGAATAATTGAAATGGGCAAACAAACGCATACAAAGGGATTCATTATCTTTTTATTTCCCTTTCCCTTTTCCTAAGACCCTCAACCAAACAGCGCCTTATTATTATTACTACTAAAAAGAGGTTTCTAACATGTAAAAACCATTAATGGACAAATGTTAAAATAAATTAATAACATAAAAATTTGATGACTATTTCATCAAATGAAGTGAAAATTAACAAATACTATTTCAATATTTAACTAGGGAAACATTCATAACATTTCAATTAATTATAAATTAGAAAAAATAAGAATACAATCAATTTAACCTTTTTCTCTACTCTCGCATGCCTAAATTTGTAATAACAATATCCCTATATTTGTTTAAATTTTTACCATAACGCTATCATGACATAAATAAAAAATCACAAATCAATAAATATAACGAGCTTAAAAGAAAAAATAAATAAATATCATAAAATTTAAAGTATACGACATAATAAATTTAAGGAGAGATAAAAGAAGATTATAATTAATTTTTTGAATTCATGAAAAATATATACATGATAAAATGATCAAGGTAAGGGTATTATTGTCCAAGTAAGAATATGATGTCCTTACATCTATATACTAATAGTTTAGGTCCTTATTGCTAACTTAGGATAAAGTTTAGGTCCTCCTTGTTGGGTCAATTCATGAGACGATAATATTACTGCTTTAACAACCTTGATCAATGCTCAAGAAAGAGTTGAAATGAAATACTCTTACATACTCGTGTAATAAAAATACATAGAAATAATTTTTGGCCACCACCTGAAAAAAACTGGATCAAAATATTAATGAACAACTTGTTGATATCAACCTATATAAAGAAGAATGGATACTCGATCACTAGTGTTTTAATTTCTTATGAATTGCTCATGGGTTTGTATGAACTCGAACCCCCACATCTAATGTATTAACTTCATCATCCCAAAACTATGTAAACCAAGCTAATTCAAATAAGTTAAATTATTGAGAGCGGGCATGTCCATACCCAAAGTGGTAAAGTGTGTCCGACTCGAAAGTCCTGTAGAACCAACCTTTCCTAAAACCAATTAACAATAGGTGGGAGGCCCATAGTCTTTATATGGTACACAACTCTTTAGTAAACCACCGATGTGGGACTTCACCTGTGGAGTCTTATATTATCACACACCCCCGCACATGTGAAGCCCATTTGAATGACACGATTAGCACGCTGGAGTGGGGGCAAATGAGGGTCTTATTGACAATGCCCGAAGGGACTTATTGAGAATGCCCAAGAAGGTCTTATTGGCACTGCCTGAAACTATATATTTTTCAATAAGGACCTAAACTATATTGACACGGTTAGCAATAAGGACCAAAACTATATATTTTTCAATTAAAAGTAAAAATCAATGAAACATTTTTATAGGCAATCATGTGCGTAACTACTGTTAATTAATATTAAATTTCTTATCTATTTACAGTTCTTTTAAATTTTACACATACCTGTGTCTAGAAAGAATCCTCCTTTTCCATCATTATTCATTGTGAAAAAATCAGGATGAATATTTAGTTTTCGAGAATCAACGGAGATGTCTTCCAGTGTTAAGTAATAAGTAGGTTCACCGTTGTATTGATAGAAAGGTGTGCTCTGCATACCACTTATAGGTCTTGGTAACACATCATCCCCGAATCGAAGATACATTGGTGAACCATATAGTGCGGTAAACGGTGATTGGAAGCAGTATGAGAACCTTCCACCAAATATAATCTGTGTCTGCTCCATGAACCCATAAAAGCCATATCCCATTCCTATAACTCCACTATACTTACTGTCATTATGATCACCTGTACAGAACATATGTATTAGCATATAACAATATTGTCATCAATTATTATTTATAATTTTATATGCGCATACAATATGTAAATTTGGCAACAATAATTGATCTAGTTCGTTTAATTTCAATAACCAAAATTCTTGGTCCTTGCATGCTTCTAATTAATTTGACCAACATGATTGATTTTATATGTGAATTCATCGTGATAAACATTTATACATAAATATGTGGAATATAAGATTCTCTAATTCACACTAGCTGTGTTTATATTCATACTTGACTGTCGTACCATTAAACGATCTAAGATTTTTCTTAAATCAACCAAAAACAATTTTAAGGCTAGTGTGTTACCTACGGTAAAGTTATGCATAGCAATACCGCAACCAAAAATTACATCAAGGAGAGACGTACTACGGCCTCCTTCAGTTGCAAAAGTGAAAACTTCTTTAGCTACAATGACTGATGCTACAGAGCCTTCTTCGTATTCAACGTTGACTATACAACCCTTGTCCTGGGATTTTGAATTTGGTGGGCAGTTGTCGCTAGGAAAGGGCTGATAAGTTGATGATCGAGCAGCTGGAAATAAAGGATCAGCTTGACGGAAATGTTTATCTCCAGCAGCTTCACATTGTGCCCATATCATCTCGCTTCCTGTATCGAAGGCTAGGTGGTATATTTTGCTTGTAGGGAACTCATTCTCAAATGTACCAATTCCTACTTGTATCATGTATGAACCATATTGAAAACTTGTTGTTGGTCTTATAATGGCCTTATCAGGTTTCAGAGATGTTACAAACTTATTTTCGGGCACAAATGAGTTTTTTCGAGACCAAACTCTAGCATAAGACATTTCAATATATTTCTCCATTTTCTCCTTATTAGTCAGGTTCGCCCGATAGTAAGGTGATTCTGGAGAATCTCGATGAATCATGTTCAACATAAAACCATTAGAAATTTTGGTATTATAACTTGATGCACTTAATGAAATAGTGATGATTTTGAAAACGATTAGGATAAGTTTTAGTGTTGTCCGATCTGACATTGATATAATTATGTATTAAGATATTAAAAGTTGAATTTCATGAACATATAGTAGAAGGGGGGCACAAATGCCTATATTTATTTATGAAATACGAGGATAGAGACTACCTTAACATCAATTCCATTTCGTCTTCTCTTTATACGACAAAAATAATATGATAGCAACACTACCAAAACTAAATTTTTTGTTCAAAAAAATTTTAGATGACATGTATATTTCTATTTTTTATGTGTATTTTAGGTGGTGTATTAAATTTATAGTAAGATAGCAACGTATATGAAGTCAACAAAATATATCAGGAAAAATTAGAATTGTATACTGAGATTCGTTTAATGTTATCTATAAATGTGATTGTCGATTATCACCCAAAAAATAGATGGGATCACCGAGAAATATTGAAGATAAAATGAAAAGAAATTAGATGATTTGCCATGACTAAAAATAGAAATAATAAACTATCAATATGATATAAAATATTTTTTTCAAATTCATACACATATCTACAATGAACGTGACACACACAAAAAAAAAAAAAAAATAAAAAAAAATTGTTGTGGAGTTTATACTTGTGTAAGTGAACACATAATCTTTTTCCCTACATCGTCCGAAAGACTAATCAGAATAAAGCTAGCCTTAAACTCATGAATTTCATTTGTTTGTTTCAAAATTTTGATAATTAATGATATTATATGTTTCATCCCTGAATATATTTTCCGTGATCTTATTAATAACCTCCATTATCTTTGTCACGTAGTTAACATGTTAACTAACTAAATTAACTCGATAGTCTATTAATCTATCGATATATCTATTAACACACCAGATAACCTATTAACCCACTCAATTACCAATTATCTATCGAAAAATCATCGACAAAGTTATGTTAAAATATATTAACTGAACATCGCTTTATGTAAAAAGGGCTTTTAAAACTGGTGATGTGGTGTTAATTGATGAGAAAACAAAATGGGGCAAGGTGATAGAAGAGGAAGAAAGATACTGGAGGAGTAAGAGTTAATTGTATCATATATAAATCCTAAAAGTTAATTTAACGGATGAAGTAGAATTTAAAAAATAAAGGGTTATCAACTAAAACAAAAATGAAAACCTTTGGGTACGGTACAAGTGTACAACTTACAATTTCTTTGCTTGTTAAATATGGAGTATTTTATCTATCTATCTATTTACTATATACTATAGAGAAGTCGCTGACATTATCATTGTTGACGTGTCGCGCTGTCATTAAAAATTATAAAATGATAACTAAATATTTGTTTTCTTTCAATATGCTATAAAAATTAACTAAATATGATTCAATGATTCAAGTAAAGAAAAATATAATATTCGTTATAATTGAAAAATAGGGGAAATTTTCAATTTTTTTTTACGACTTCGAGAGACGGTTCTTTGTACTAAATTTTATGTCACTATTATTGTAGGAATATTAAACTCGATATTCATACTAAAATGTTAATCATATTAACATGCCAAGGATTATACAAAATGATAATAATATGAAATTAACAAAAACAATGTTAAATGCGAATTAACCTTTAATTCTCCTTAATGTCGGCCTAAGAACGACCTAAAACGTGCCCTATCACGTTATTAAACCCGAGATTTCAAGATAGAAATCCTCCTATAAGTTGCACCCAAAACGATCCTTGAAATGCCTTAGAAATGCTAGATTATAATGTGTTTATATATTACAATTAATATATAAAATATATATGGAAATATTATGAAAATAAGAGAACAAATTCTCTTTGTTTTTCTTCTTGAAAACCGGCCAAAAAAAATGAAGAGGATTATCAATTAGGTAGTTTTTGGAAGTTAATAATGTTAATATATATAATAATGTTAATTAATTAATTAAATCATTATTTAATTAATAAATAAATAACTTCTAATAACTCCTAATAACTACTATGTATTATACTAGTATAAATACATGGTATACATAGTATATATACATGTAGTACATTTAGGAATATAAAAGGTAATTAATATATATATACATTATGGAGAATATAATTAATTATCATATAATTAATTAATTTAATATCATAATTTATGTCTCTATATTATATATAAATATCATATATATATATATA
>JAUEKU010180979.1:0-10354 GCA_032274805.1 Gypsophila paniculata | reverse complement strand
CTGGTTGATTCCTTCCACAGCAGCGATAGTGGAGAAAGCCCAACAGCTACCTTTACGCCAATCAAACAAAGCAAAAAGTTACAAGCGAGGCATTATATTATCAAACGAATCCTACCAATCTTACTGCCCGACATAAAAAGTGATACGAAGTACGTAGATAATTACATTGGCATCGTTTATCATAGAGTGTCGACGTGATTCCAATTCAAGATTAATTACAGCTGTGGAGTCTAAAAGTAGAGTTTAATAGATACATCTGCCAAAGAGTCAACTGAACAAATTGTAGAAATGATGTCAACTTTCAAGGACGAGTTAAGTTAGTTCGGACACTTCTTTTAGCTATCAGATGGCGTTTAAGACGCAAGAAAAAAAGACATATTATATCAGGAAGTCTGACAATGCTAAGTAAGTGATAGCATGACTAAGACTTAAAAGAAGTGTTTTACACGAATTCCACTAACATCAAGCTAGGAAAAACTTTATCTCACTCGCTTTTGTTTATCTTACGATACATATAAATCATCAGTTTGACAGATGAATAGATATTTCCTCACTGAACTACTCCGTAGTACTTTACAGCAGTTCACATAATTTATTTAACCATCCTAATCGAAGAAAAAAAAAATCGAAAAAATGACCCTTATAACTCAACTTTTCGATACTTCAACATAAACAAATCAAATTCTTTACTTCATCTGTTCATCATATCAATATGTCTTCTTTTTTTCTACGCAAGTGCATATTTCCTAATGTACCGAAAAAGAGGGATTCCGAAACCTTTACTTCATAATCAAGAAGAATATAATTGAAGGAAAAGGCTCAAATGAAAGTAATAAGAACCCTTGAATAAAATGCACAAAGACGAACAAAGTCATCAAATAAGCAACTTTTTTTTTCAAAGAGCACATGATACTCAATGAGACGTGGCCACTTGCATTGCATCTTCATCACTTCATGCCAAATTACTAAAAGTGACAAATTCCCAACTTTTCTACACTACCCAAACTTAGCAATCAAGAATAGAATCACTTCTACTCTTCTGAATTTATCGGAGCCGAAGTGAATTGATCTTCTAAACTTAATTAAGCTTAACCGAGCTCAATTCAGCTAAACTTTGCTTAACCGAACTTATGAGAATTGAAATTAAGTCGAAAGGAACGAAGTCTAATTTAGCACGTCTAAGGTCTAAAAAGTTGATTGCACACCTAATTTAATTCAATGCAAAAATAATGACATGAACTAAACTCAACCTAAACTTCATTACTTCACCTAAACACTAACAATATTATAACTCCATCAACATCATGAAGTATTGATCAACACAAACCAAGCCAATAATAAATCAACACATAAACGAGTAATAAACAACAACATTACCCTAATATCTCGACCAGTAAGTCTTATAAAAGACAGTTTACTGATGTGTAAAATGTGACCATGTTTACGCTGATCGTGATCATTATTAATTAAAATGTGACCACTTTTATATATCTTAATAATTGTCACATTATACTCAATTAGGGTCACGATCAATCAAAATTTATTTGGTCACATTTTGTGCATTAGAAACTCATATGTCGTGTTAGACGGTCTTTTTTAAGACTTTTCTTATCTCGACGACTTCCACCATTATCATCATAAGGTCGAACAAACATGACCTATATAACTACACAAATCCTAAACTCTTTTTTGAGACCGTCTTTAACTCACGTTGTTTATATGAATAATTTATCGCGCAACCGTCAAATATATTACTCGAATTTATGTCCATGCATGGCAACCCAAAAAACAGACAGATTAATGAAAATTCGGGTTCACAATAAAAAGAAGCGCAACTAAAACCGAGAAAAATACTTAAAAAAAAAAAAGAAAAAACAAAAGGGAGGTGAAATTACCACATTGCCCTTGATCCTTAACATTTGAAACAGCACCATTTTGGCGCCAATCAACATGATCAGGCAAAACATCACCGTCCTCGACCGCATACCTTCCACTCACCCGGACCGGCTTCGGCTTGTCGACCGGTCTCGGCCCGAAAAACAAGCTCCGAAACTCATCATTACTCAAGTCAGCAAACCGGTTCATCTCCAAGTGAAACGTGGCAGTTACGTCAGCATTGTGGGCCACCACGTAGCGGAAATTATCCTTGAAAATTTCTAACCGTTTTTGCTTCTCACCCAAGGCATTGTAGTTTTTGTGGTGGCTTACTAGCCACGCTTCGAATATGCTCGAAACGACGTCGTCGTCGTTGTGAGTAAGGTCGTATGTTATGATTGACATGTCGACGGCGGTGGCGAGAGGGAAGACGATGGTTAGCAGGAGGAGGAGGATGGAGGTTAAGGTAGCGGAATAAGGGTAGCGAGATGTCTGCATCGTTGTGACTTTGTGGAGAGGTTTGATAGCCTTGGGATCGGAGTGTATGTTTTTTTTGTAAAGTACGTACTCTACGTAGTAGTTATATAGTCCGTGTTTTACTACTCCGGATATAATAAGGAGTTTATCACTTGGTCTCCCATAAGACCGTTATACGCCGTATAACGGATTTCTCATTGGTTGAACATTATATTTAATTATTAATTATTGAAGACAGACAATCAACCAATGAGAGATCCGTTGTATGGCGTACAACGGTCTCATAGATGATTTTGTCGGAGTTTATAAATTCGAGTCTGATTTGGATTCGGGATAGTTTTGTATTTTGGAATAAGGAAAATTTGTAATTACTCCTTTATAAAAATATTTTTACGTTTTTTAAATTACTCTCTTATATAATTTTTTTTTTTGAAACTACTCTCTTTTAAACTCTGTACTCCTAAATTCCTAGGAAACATGTTCAAATAGGTTGAAATATTCCACTTTTATTTGACCAAAAATGAACTTTGGGAGCAATTTTGGATCAAAAGTGTCTTAAAAGGGAGTGATTTCAAAAAAATTTATATAAGGGAGTAATTTTATAAAAAGTATATTTATAAGGGAGTAATTACAAATTTTTCTTTTGTAATAAGGTGAGTACACTTTATTTTAATTTTTTAAGGTAAAGTGAGTCAGAAGGGGCATTATTGATACTTTGACTAGGTCGTAGTTTTTTTTTAGAGGCACGTTTTCTCTCACACTTAGATGTCATCCTCCGTACTATTTTTAACATATTTTCAGAATAAATAAAAACTGAAAATACAACTCTGACAAAAATATAATCAAGCCTTTAGAAGGGGGAAACATATATCTAAACATTACATGCCATAAAACCATTATCTCACTAACTTATATAATATCACTCAATAGTTGTAAATGATACTCGTACACGATTTTGGGTCCATGTTCTTAGAACGCGTAAAAAATAACGGCTTTTTTTAACTCAATTTATGAGTATCACTACCCATGACTTTATTGACTAAGCTAATTGGTATCCGTTGCTTGCGTACTTTGAATGTTGTAAATATAGTGTGCATTTCGATGTTGCGCGTGCTAATTAAGATTGTCTGCTTGAACGGAATAGTTGTAAAGAACTACAAGCATAGTCTTTCGATGTATTTCTTTTAGGAACGATCATTCAATGTAAGTTGGATTAGTAACGACTAGATGATCAATTTAAAGAGAGAACCCTATTATTAAATATTCTACGGAGTCAATTCGAGAAAAATCTTCCCTAACATAATTTATTAGTTCGTCTTTTGAATATGCTACATATCAATTTGAAATCAAACGATAATATAATTCTATAGGCTAAGTCGATTGGACAGGCCGACCCACACGATTGCGTGGCGTTGTGCTCGGCGGAAAATACCCAAACGGTAAACCGTGTGGGAGAAAAGGAAATATTCCCTTCATTTTATTCATAAAAGTAAGGGTATAATGGTATTTTCAAATAATAGGTAAATTGTGTGTATGGAAAGTTGCGAAAAAGTGGGGTTATTTTGGTAATTTTCAATGAAAAAAGTTGATGAATTTGAAAATAAGTAAAATTGCCAAAAAAGGAAAGTAGGGCTAAATGAATGAAGTGAAGGGAGTACAATTTACGATTCGCTTCATACGGGCTCAATATATTTGCAAACCCTGAATTAGGTTTGCTGCTATCCAGAATACATAATGGGCCAATCTAGGCTTCGGCCCATACACAATAGAGTAGTTTATCAGCCCAGTTGTGTTAATCATCAAGAGCAAGCCCATTGATTACTTTGAGTCTGCTTGCTGATATTTAACCGATCACAAATTATTAGGTAAGACTGTCTTAAATATAAGACAGATCCAATCATGAGTAGCTAGAAAAAGCATTTATTAAATCAAAAAATTTTAAGTTGAAAATTAAAAAATTTTATATTGAATTTCTCTTATTTAAATCAATCTTATAATATAAGATCGTTGTATAGTACTCCGTAACTGTTAACCGATTATTATACAATATCATCAGGGGCGGAGACAGGGGGCTGGCCGCCCCCCCTGAACCTTGAAATTTTTTTAATTTTTGGTTAAAATTTTCGAAATTTTTCTAAAATTTTTAATTCCCTTAATACTTCGCCCCCCCTAAAATTTTTCGGCCCCCTGGCGTCCAACCCTGGCTACGCCACTGGAGGTGAGGAATAGAGAAGGCGGAAAAAGAAGGAGAAAGTGATCGAGTTGATTAAAAAATAGACTATATTTAGTAAATTGGGAGGGGTAGATTATGAAAGTAATTAAGAAAGGTCGACGACGATTTGTAATTGGGATATTAATCTACGGAGTATATATATACTCAACCATAAGAAAAACGCCATCATAGAAAAAGAAAAAAAAAAGGGAAACAATAAAAAAAATTAGGGTTTATAAAGAAAGTGAGAGGAAGAGAGAATGATTGGTGAAACTCAAAGTGCATGCAATCTGAGACCACGACGGAAGGTAGTGATCGCTAAGAAAAAGCCGAAGCCAACTGCGGAGGAACGCGCATTGATTCGTCAGGAGAACGCCCGGTAATTTCCGTGATCACTTCGTCTCTAGTAAAACCGTCTAATCGGTAAGACGTGCATGGAAATTAAGAAACCACCCACAAATGGTAGTTGTAACTCCTCTTATGTGAGAGCTCTTATTATAAGTTTATAATAATAAGACTATCTTATATGAGAATTTGTGTTACGCGATTATTTTGCAAAAAGATTGTTATGGTTTTTGTATATGAATGATATTTTTAATTAATTAAATTGCAGAAGGCAAAAGATAATTGATGAACGAGGCAAACTACCATTCTCGGAAATCGAAGCCCCTGCGTATGATATTTAATTCTTATTTAAGACGAGTCAATTAGTTAGGATACGAAACACAACACTTTAAGTGCCCCATAATTTGACTGTTTAGGGTTTGTTTGTTTGTACTTATTCGTTGTCGGTTTTTTTTTGTAAAATTGGTGATAGGGAGAGGTTTTTAGTTATGAAGGGGGAAGAACTTCGTCAACATATTTCAGATTTATTTGACGCTCTAGGGTGTGTATACACCTCCTGTACGGCCGTCTCCGGAGCAGCTGGCTCGAGATCTTGAAGAACAGAAACTCGCTTTGGCTGAAACCGGATTATATCCTATTTGAAGCAATCAACGGTCTCCCTTTTCTTTCTTTCTTACTCTTCCCTTTCGATTTTGAGCACTCATGTACTTGCTATCGTGTTTCTGCTAATGTTTGTGTAGTACAGAGTGAAGGGCTATAGAATCATCTTCGAGACCTTTGTTCTAAACCTTAAATGAGGCCTCTACCTACTAATTAATAAGTGTAAAATATGTACTCGTAAGAGTTGATGAATTCGTTAACTGATCTCACACAACTATACCACATATGGCATATATCATATATGATATTGTTAGAGTATATAAACGATATTGGGATTCCGGTTGAGATGGTTTATTAACATGGTATCAGGGCCAGAATGACCAAGAGGTCACTGGTTCGAATCTCATCACCCCTCCCTTTCAAGTGGAATATCTACGCACCGGGTATGAGGAGATCCGTAGTTGCATCCACACTTCAAGCCCAAAGGGCATTTGTGTGAGGGGGCGTGTTAGAGTATATAAACGATATTGGGACTCCAACCATCACCTTAAGGTTTTGGTTGAGATGGTTCATTAACAGATATATCTCATTGACTTGATAAAAATAAAAAAAGGGCCCCTAAAAATTATGGGTTCTTGCTCTTGGAACACTTTGAACATGGTAAAAAAAGCCTGCAGAGTGTTGTTATGTTTGTCTATTTGCTGCTTACAGCGTTCCACCCCTATACACGTTTGCTTTGTGCACAATATTTTAGGTGAAGTATAAAGTACGAGCATTAGAAGTGGGGTAAATGTATTTTAACATAGTGAAATAACTCATATCTAATACGCTTAAAGTTAAGTGTGTTCAAGTCTTTTGCATCACAGATTGTGGATATGGATAGGAACGTATGTAATTGAGTGAAACGTGCTAAAACTAAAGCGTATACGTTTGGGTCGAACACATGTTTTAGTCATTTTTTTACTTCTTATTTTGATAGTAAGTGTAAATTATTTGTTTTCTATGAATAAACTTACTTGGTTCCAACAGACAAGTTTGTCTGCAAGATGCACAGATGGTTTACTCTTTTGCTATGTCATAAATGTTAACAGGGCACCGAATATGAACTTGTGACTACACATGATGCTCAAGGCTTTTTATCGAGTTGTCGCCGCATTCACCATTTTAACTTTGAAGCTAAGCTAAAAACTGTTCCTGAGGCTAAGCCACAACTCTTCTTTCTTGAGACTATCGAAAAAAAACTTGATGAAGTGAAGGTTACCCATTGCTGTTCCTTGGGTCTGTCTGGCTCAAAGGCTGGTGAGCTCCTATTGTTTCGTGCCTGCTTACTTATCTTTACTTGCTGTTTTGTTTTACTTGTTGCCGATGTTAAAGTTGTAGCATACTCTTGAAATTATATGTCATTTGGTGTTTGAAAAGAACACATGGAAGTATGTAACAATGACGAAGGTCCAAGGAAATATAACTAGTGGAATGAACTGTCAAGTTTCAAAGTATTGTGTCGTGTCAAATCATTTGAATGTTGACCCAAGCAGAAGCGTCGGACTAAGATAACATATAGAAACACAATGTACTTTTATAACCTTTTGGGGATCACTTGCCATGCCACCTCTAACCTCTTGCAGCAAAACATATGAACCAGTGAAACGAGTAATAAGGAGCTTCGCTCAGAGCAGCACAAATGAGCCTTGTTTAAACCAAATTAGAGGGCTTGTCGATCACTAAGCACCCTCCTTAACATAACCATGCTCGTTAACAAGTTACTCCTTGCTAATGATGTGGTCTTGAGGCTTGACCGTTACATTCTAAGCCATGTCCCATGTTTTTTCATGCCATTACGTCTATGAAACTAGCATGCCCACGTCATGTAAGGAATCATTTTTTCTCAAATCGTCCCTTCATTATGAATGTACGATCCTTTTGGAATTAGATCAATAACCATACACATAGGCTATAAAATTACACATCCATTTTGAATTGCTAATCTTAGTGATTGACTTCACTCATGTTGGTCTGTTCATGCTAGCCTGCTAGTTATGTCTTATCGTGCGATATTTGATCTTCAGATGCAGTTATGACAAATTCTGAATTCTAGTGTTGTTGCAGATTTAATAGTTGTTTGATTAAGTGTCTGCTTATTCATATTGGCTTCGAAATGTCATGCTCACTGTGCATAATGCGTGTAATCACTGCCGCTTGATTTACTTTAATGTCTGTATATGCCTATATGGTACGCCGTTTTAAAGTTGGGTTCTGGAATGGCGGTTCCAAAATCGCATTGCATTGCGTGATTGATTTGCTTCCGTAGAAATGAGGAAATGCATTTTTATGTCAACCCTTGTGGATTAACTCTTGAACTAGAAGACTATATTTTTTTTTCACTATCCTTAGATGGGTAAATAAAAGAGAATCAATGTATCGCACCTGCGGTCTGCTGTCTGCTGTCTTTTGTTTAATGTACAATGACATGAAATAAGGATCACCAGTGTGCTTTTTTAATATACAGTTTTCTATCATCATTTTGAGTGTCATAAAATTAAGTTCCTACTACTCATTTGGCCTAAATGTAAGTGTTGAACACGCGACATAGACCTAAATAAGGGTCAGTGTGATATAGTTTATACTTTATAGAAATACTTTCAGTGGAGTACTTGCCACTTGAGGCTTTTCCTAGCCATGCCTCAGCTCACATAACTCGATGTGAGAAATCAATCTAGCACTATTGAAGTGTAAGCATACTACTAGTATCTAGTGTTTAATGTCTTACTTATCAAAACTCCGATCTTATATTTTTTTTATGGTATGTCACAGCTGCAACTGGATCCAGTGGCTGCCGTAGGTGCATCTTAATCAATCAACCCAAGAAAGTGTGCTTCGTGAAGATATGATTTATATTGCCAAGTATCATTCGTCTTTGAAACTCTGTATTAGTGTATTGGTGAGTAGTGTATATAACTTTGATCCACTATCCTCCTGTGGTACTGATCATGACCCTATGTAGAGAAGTTATCTTATGGTCGATGAACTTTTGTAATTATTAGGCATGTCTTTGACCTACTATTATCTCTTGTTAATCGTAGTTTCTGAGACCATGTTTTGATAGTCACTCTTTTGGTGGTTTGATAATTTGATCGATCATTAGACTGTAGCATGATTCATGAAGGATTCGTTGTTTGGTATAGATCCCGACATTTTAACATTACCATAGTTTAGTCTACTATCGAGCACTTCGATTTTATTTTTAACCGACTTGATAGTCAACCGATGTTATTGTTAATTGTCATTTGCTTCCAATATATTGTATCAGACCTATTGATTTATCCTTCTTAAAGTGATTTTTTTACAACTTCAATTAATCTCAAATACACCCAAAAATTGATATATCTTTCTTAAAGTGATTTTTTTTACAACTTGATGGGATACGAATTTTAAAGCCTTTTCGCTAGTTTGAATGACTTTTACAGAAGTTTAGAGTGATTTTATCCTTTGGAAAAAATGGCCGGGGTTTATTTTGAGAAGGATCTATCAATAGTTTGGTATATTTTGAGATTAATCGAAATTGAGTGTATTTGGAGAAGATAATGCATAGTTGGGTGTATTTTTGTCAATTTTTCCATTTTAATTTGATCTCGAATTGCTTCAAATATTATTCGAAGTATAAAATTATACATTCAATTTCCTAAAACTACAACTATTTTACTGAATTTGTAACTGCTTTATTTTGTCAAAGTCAAACCTTTTTTGTATCAAGTCTACCATTGGATGAAAAAAGTGTAGAAAGGTGGCAATTTCGAAGATTATACCACCCGTGGTAATACAACTTATTTTATGCGTTATTGAGCTTTTTATAAAGTTTTTGAGTTTTCTAATGAAACTGATGGGTTTTTAAATCAACTTATTGAGTTGCAATGCTAACTCGAAAACAACCAATTTAGCTCAGAAATGGGTAGTGGTTGACTGGTTGTACCATATTCATATACCACCGATGGTATAATCCTTTTTGTGGAAAGGTGGCCTGCTATTTAATTTCTTTTTTTTTTTTGTTTTTTTGCCGGTTGGAGAGAGACCAACATAATTTCATGCACATTGCGATTTATTCTTTTTGTTTGTTATTGTCTACATCTTTCTATTCAACTATATAATGTCATGACACATATATCAATGCACGTTTTGCAATATTGATATGTTTAGTTATTATAAAGTTTTGATATTTTTGTTGTATTCTCAAAGATAAATCAAATAAGATCACTCACTATCATATACTCCGTATTGCACAAAATTTTGAAAATTATCGTAATTCTTGAATAACGTCAAGTAATGTTATGTTGTATTTGGAATTGAACAAAGGGGGCTACATTTTATAAACAATTCCACTTGGACGGATCTTGATGCCCAATATTAAGGCATGTTATGGTCCGGCCTAGGGATGACAACGGATCCTGGATTCTATTTAAATCCGCTTGATCCTATACTAGCGGATCGGATAAGGATCCTCAAATTTTGGATCCGTTGGATCTGGATATGGATCCTCCTGGTGGATCTGGATCTGGATATGGATCATTTAGTTGAGATCCATTTTATTTTATTTTATTTTTATATTATTTAAAAAAGTTGTATAATTATATGAGATAACTTATTATATTAATGTTAAAATAATTTTTTTCCATAAGATAATATTAAGTTTTTATTATTTTTGAAAATTTAGACTATGTTTTCTTCACTAAGATATTATGTTAATCATGAATATTTGCTAGTTTGATCATTAAGATTTTTATGGGACATTTTTTTATTATTCAATAATTATTATTTATAATAATGTTAAGTGTTTTGCTATTTAAAATAATA
>JAUEKU010180968.1:0-10354 GCA_032274805.1 Gypsophila paniculata | reverse complement strand
CTTAAAGTTCGACGAGTCATCGGTGCAAGTTGGATGCGGTGGTGGTCGGACAGGGCGACTGGATGGGGCGATTGGGTGGCGGCATCGCGATAGGGAAGGGAGTCTGTTGGGAGGGAGGGGGGGAGGTGGTGGGGTTGGGTGGGTAGGGTTTTTAGTTTGACCTAATTATTTTTAATTTTTTTTTTAACAAAATTATTATATTTTGAGAAAAAAGTATTCTTTTAAAAAATTGAATGATATACTCTTAATGAAATAAATTATTTAAATAACTTTGATTTATATTTGATAAAAATTGAATTATTCATCATCTGCGGTCGGGTACGACGGAAGGTAAGGACAACCAAATATGGTGGGCGGTGGATCGGTTTCGCGTTGATACTTTGAAAAAATATATTGCGCAAAAATGAGAGATAAAGTGGACTATACTGAGTAATTTTATTCGTTGCAATCCAAAATTTTGAGAGAGATTAGAAAGCTTTAGAGGTGGAGAGGGAAATGAAAGGGGCAATTTGGGAATGTATGGACCTAAACCGATTAAAGTGTAGACTGTGCCGAGTACATCCTTTTTTGGGGGGATTTTCTAGGCGTTACCCTCGTGTTTTTCCGAATTTTACGTGGTATTTTTTGGATTTCAAAAACCTTCATGGTATCTCTCAACTTAGGAAAAACTTCTTATAATACCCAAATTAGTGAAAATCGAGTTATAATAAAATTAAGTTTTGTAATGAAATTATGCTTACAATTAAATAAGTGATATATAAGTTAAGGCTTTGACAAATAGTGCCAAAAAATCAATAAAAAATGCCTAATATAAACACTTACAAGAAATGAATTTGAGTATTTAGCGTATTTTAAGAAGTTTTCATTAAGTTGAGGGTACCATGGAAATTTTTGAAAAAAAAAAGGGATACCACGTAGATTTCGAAACAATACGAGGGTGCCATGTGGGAAATCTTTTTTTTGGAATCATAGCCTTTGTTCTTCTATTCACATTCACAGGACAGTTCAATGTCCACAAATACGTGCATGAGACGGTCTCACGATACCTTTCACATTAATACCATGTTTATTGGTAGCAGCAGCGGTTAGGAGGGGGCCTGGGGGGTCACGTGGCCCCCCTTAAATCTTGAAAAAAATTTAATTATAGTTTTTTTAGTGTAGATAGTTTATAGATATGTTGGTGTGGTTTAGTGGTAGAGTCAAGAGTGGGTTGTTTTTTTAGAAGAGACCCAAGTTCAATTCTCCTTGGATACAATTTAATATTTTTGATTTTTTATGTCTAATTCTTACTCAATTTATTTCCCTTGCCTACAAAATAGAGAGAGCGGCCCAATGGACTATATTTCTTTTTCGGTTTTTTTATGCTTTTGTAGTTCTCTATTTTTTTCGTCTTTTTTATACTTTTGTAATTTTTTTTAGATGTATGTTTAATTGTTTTTATTTTTAGCATTTTTTTTGTAGGTTTTGTTCAATTTATTTGACATAATTTATTTTTTTACTCCATTGTCATATATAATTGAAGCCGTGGTTGCTATTACCATTTAATACTTGAAAGCGAGTAGGTGATATATTGCCGTAGATAATTTTCAGAAGGAAATATTCAAATCGTCAAAATTTTTTTTTGTCCCAAGACTACGAAAAAAATTTGTGCCCCCCTAAACCCAATTCCTGCGTCCGCCACTGATTGGTAGTTGGGGGAAGTAGCTAAGGAGCAGTTTAGCAAGAAAAAAAATTAAATAAATAAAAAATAAAATGTATTTGCTAAACGAGTTGGAGAAACGGAGTCAACTCGTTCCGATTCGGAACCTTGCATCAATTTGTTAAACGTTGCTCAACTAGGTCATATGGCCACCCCTGATTTTGTTAGTTAACAAAGAGCTGACAAAAACTAAAGAACAAAAGACACAAAGAAGCCATTTTGATAGCTGCCACATGTTCAAATGCCATTGGTTGATTTATTTTTTTTATATCATAAAACATTATAACTCCAATAATGTAAAAAACAGACATAAAAATTAAATAAAAATTATATCAATGTTTATATTTTTTCATCCTCTATAAATAAAGACCAAATTTAACGTACTTTGATACACTTTTAAAATTTACATTTTTCTATATTTTGTATGCTTCATATCTTTTTATATTTTAATGCTTATAAAAAACGGAAAATAAATTAATAAATAAATAAATTTGGTGAGATATGGTGATAAAGGAAAATAAAAAGTAGTTTACCTTAACTGCGGATAAAGTGTTAATAAAAGTTTAAAGTAGTTGAAGAAAATGATCGAAGAAGATAATATTTTAATTATCACTTAAACTACTCTAAACTAATTTAGCTCCAACTGCGGATTAAGGTGGTCTAAGTAGCTAGTTATTTTGATACTTTAATTTTCTTTTTTCTTTTTTATTTGTTTCATAGTGTAAAAACAATTAGTCTCACACTATTTTAGCGTGAGACGTACTCACAAGAGACTAACAGTACTATGTGAGGTCGCCTCGTCGTATCACACATCCTTAATCCTAGTCATTATTTTTGGAAGTGCCCCTCAATTTATAAAAAAACTTAAAATCACATGTTTCTTGTCAATTACATCCTTCATAGTTGCTCGACCAAGCTTAACTATTCATCCTAAAATTTCATCCATATTTATCCCCTTATCCCCAAATTTTTTTATCTCCAAATTGATGAAATCTCAAGCTCTTATTCAATTATTCAAATCGTTGTTTAATTCTTCTACCTAAAGTTACATTTTTTACCATAATTCAGTAATTTGACAGAACTTTTATTAGAATTTGAGAGACGGAACATTCATAAAGACGGATTTGTATCTTATTGATGGTGTCTTTACGTAGACATAGATTGAGTATTTATATTACTCAAATAATACGAAACCCTAACAACCTCTAATTAAAATAGCCGTCATACTTGGACTTATTGAGATTACGGATAACAGAGGCTATCAAAGCAACATTAAAGTCTTTGTTGCACTTCATTAGCTTTCTTAATAATGAGTCATCAACCCGACGAAGCAAAATTCGAATCATTCAAATCAGAATCCACCTCCCTTGAATACACCCACACTTAACTTATTTACAAATAGTTATAAGATTCTCCACGTAAAGATTGAATTGTGCATGTAAAATGGAGAATTTATTAGAGCTCTTAAAGAATAACATAGGAATACTCAAGGATGTTAGCAATGCAAACCTTGAGGAAGGACATATCAATATATTAAAAACGTGTTGATCTTCTAAGATCAGGGATTCCATTGTTTCATATCCTTCAAATGCAAAAACAACATGAGGCTTATTCAGAAACATTTAAAAAACAGTACAATCAGGCATGCTAATATTTTAAGAAATGAAGAAGGTCTAGATTCATAAACAAAAATATCATAATACACAAAATCTTAAATAAGACTATCGTGTGCATATAACGGGCTCATTTAAAGTAGTTAACTTGTTTAATGATAGATAGGATAACCATGATGATAGTCACTAAGCTCATTGTACAAGTACGTCGTCTTACGTAAGAATTGCTAATTTTACTACTCACGTTAATGTCCTAACAAGAGAGCTATAAAACCAGCATCAACATCAAATATGGTAATGACTTCACAGAAAAAGACGGTATTTTATAGCAACTTGCCCTAGTCCTGACATCGATAAGAAGTTAAAAACAACATTGTCCTTCCCTTTTAAGAGCTCTAGAGCTGCTTCAGGAGAAAAATGTCCAGCATAGCAACTGTATGTTACCACCCAATATATAGCCCTGCTCTTGAGTAGTTGAGTAGCCGGAACAAGGAAGATCGGCTAATTAAGAAATAAAGAGACGGTAACACAAAAGATACTACAACACTACGGTAACACAATGGAAGGCATGCTCTTTTTCTTCTTGGTAAATGTGCTTGTTTTATCCACACAAATTAAGATAATTTTCCAATAAATGTCACCTGTGACAAAGACATAAATCAACTAGACTGTTTGTTGGGTGATGCAAGCACTGGCAAAAAGCTCTTCGTTACACAGACCGAGAGTGTTTGCATCTTATGAGTTAGCTTCACTATTATGACTACTGGTACGACTATGGGTGCTTTCGATTTTGATGCCTATAGATTTCGATTTGCACCCTTATGATTTGGACATTGAACGACATGTTTCATCATGCTACACAATTCCAAGCAAACGCACGCCCACACTAATAATCAAACTTTAAGTTAAAATTAAACGACATGTTTCATAGATTGAAATGCCTCCCAAAACTGCTGAATAATGAGTTTTTTTTCGTAATCAAGCATAAGAAAAATCACACTGCATCTATGAATTTCAAATACATCCAAGAAACCATATTGACAAAAAAAAAAAAAAAATGAATAATGTACAACACCAAAAATCAATGTTGTATGAATCTCAACAGTGATATTTAGGCTATGTTTAACCCTGTTTGAAGGAGAGTCTGAGCAAAAATCTGAGGCTCAGACTTTCACTTGTCAGGGTTAAAGTACTAAAACTATTCATAAGTCTTAGAATGAGTCTTGGATTTTCAAGACCCATTTTAAGACTTATGAATAATAGTTTTCATATTATTTTATTAATTTAAATAAGAGAAAAGAATAATTAACCAATTTAATGTAGAAAAAAAATTAATTAAAATTATATTGATTAGTTGAGACGATCTTATTATAAATTTTATAGTATGTAAGAGCTTCCACATAAGATGTGGTCGTCACTTTTTTTTGTATTTGTAGTGTACGTTTTACGATAAGGCGGTTTTACGTGAGACCTATTTATTTAAAAAAAAATATGTGAAACAAAAAAGTAGAAAAAATTGGTCATTTAAAAAATGTCTATAAAAGACTTCATAGCTATCTTATATGGTTCTTGGATTCTATTTATATTTGAATTAATTTAATATGAAATATAATTTTTATATATATAAATGTTGATGATAAAAAATATAAAATAGGACACAAAGTTTATCTAAGTATAATTTATTTAATGGTAATCATTCAAAAAAGTAAGAGAAAAGTTGAGGTGCTGAAGTCTGAAATGAGTCTGGGGATAAAGTGTCCATTTTGAGTGAGTTTGAGAATGTCCGAGTCTGAGTCTGAGGTAGTGGAAAATTGAGGTGGCAGAGTGTGAGGTCTGAAGTTAAGGCCCGGGGTTAAACATAGCATTAGTAATGAACTAAGTTCTGACAATCTTGAAAGGAATTAGCCATGCAATTAAATCAAATGACATTGCCTCTAATTGTAACAATGTCATTAACACGATTCTCGGTTATACTCTATACCATGTAGCCCACTCGTTAACATAATTTTGGAATGTAGACGACAAGCAAAAACCTTACCATCTTTAAAGAGACGAGTAGTGTTTGAGAGAAGGTCAATAAATGCCAAATGGAAACTTGTAATATATTGCCTGAATAACCCAACTGTACGTATGTAATGTATTTCATGACTTTATCTTCACATTCGGTTTAAAATTTTTTTTATCTCCACATAATCGCGTAATGCCGTCTCATATATACATATATAACTATTTTTGAATTGATATGTAATGCATGCATGTACATAATTGCTAACTTGTTAAACATCATGCATTTAATACTTTATCTAAGCCACTCAAAATCCTTGATGTATATAGACTCAATTATGGTTGAGTTGTATAAATCACTCGCATAAGAACTTCAACTCAAACTAATTACGAGCATTGCATGTAGCCTGAATGCCTGATGCATGCCATTCCATTCAATTATATTAATGCCAATAAAATATCATATGTTAATAAATAGCTGCATGTCTAACTATATAGTTTGCCAAATTTAATTAATGATAATTACTCTTACTTAATTATCATTATTATTAGTATATGCCGCCACCACCATGACAAGCCACAATATGTGACATGCATTGCACAATTAGCAAGTCTTTTTCAAGGCGAATATTCTTGTTTTACAGTTAACACAGGTAACACAAATAACATTATTATTAATATATTTGGTTTATTATTTAAAAGATTGTGATACTCTACTTTTTTAAATAACACTTATATATTTGTCCCATTTCATATTTAAGACGGATAGACCCTTCTATTATCGTTTTAAATAAGAATTTGTGCTGTACTAGAATACTATATGCAATGTTGTCAGAATCAAGATCCTACTTTGGATCGATGAGATGAATAGGATCGAATCGGTAGGATCGGATCGTAGAATCGTAAGATCCTACAAACTAACTAAAACACATAATTTATGGTTGAATTATTGTAAAAATTTGTAAGTCGGGTTCATAATATTAAATTTATTGGTAATGAATAGAATCTCAATGAATTAAAATTCATGATTTGATTATGTTTGAACGTGTCTCGTAAAATAATTTATTAGATTTCTGAATTTTTTTTATTTTGGATATAGGTTCGGATCGTGGGATTGTAGGATCGTGTTATGATCTACGGGTGAAAATTTTGAAAAGAGTTGAATCGTAAGATCCTACAAAATTAAGATCCTACCTAGGATCGGGATCGGTCGTTACTTTTTGGATCGTAGGATCGTAAGATCCTACGATCCGGATCGCGATCCTAATAACTATGCCAATAATCATAATGAGGATTTGATGGTAGATAGACATCCTTTTTTCTCTTTAGTTTTATACTATTGTTTCTAAGATGTAGACTTAATTTAAATTTACTTTATCGTTCATGTTAATTTATTTTAGTTTGAAAGAATGAGGCTGATCTTCGAATCACATTCATCGAACAAACAAACGAACTATTTTCATTGTGAATTACTCCGTAGTAGACAGTAGTTTACGAGACATGTCTCTGTTAGTAGACAGTAGTTTTGCCTTAGTAGTATTGGTTTGTTTAAATAATTATATTATAGTAGACACATTTTCATTGTTGATAGATGTTGCGTTTATTTATATACTTAAGATATACGGAGTATATTAACAAGGATTAATAATTTTTTTATATACATGAAAATACTTATAATGCGATAAAAAATTTTGGCCCTAAGCAAGATTTAATCCTGGCTACGTCCCTGATCACTTGAGCTTGAGGTGATGCACTTGTACAAATGTCCTAATGTTCAAGATTTGCCGGGAATAGGATCGCGCTCCTTAATCTCAAAGTTCTCACCCTCGGAGAGCTAAAGAGTGTAGTCAATGTAGACCCTGCCTAGCTTCTTTGGCAAAGGGCATTTCCCAGAATTGAAGTCATTGCAGATCGTGCGGATGGACCAGCTTCAAGCATGGAATGTTGGGCCGGAATCCAATGTGATGCCTAAACTGAAAGTCATTAAATTTGAGAGCTGTCCAAAGTTGATCAGTGTAGGTTCTGTAGAACATCTTTCGTCACTAGAACATCTCGAAATCAAGCGTTGTGAAGACCTGTCCTCGCTTCCAGACTTGCCCGTCTCACTCAAGAAGCTCATAATCATAGAAAGTGATTTGTTGAGTCACCAGTGCATGTAAAAAAACAGGTGACAACTGGGCTAAGGTCAATCGTATTCCACATGTAGAGATCGATTACGAGAAGATAACGACATCAGGCTCAAATAGTGTCTCCACACCTCCTGGTCAATAAGATCAGGCCTCTCCTACTTAGAGGCGGCATGGTCCGGCCTGCATGGACCTAGACTCGGGACTCCAGCGGGTCCAAACGGACCAGGATGGGCCCACTATATATACTTTTTTTTTTTTTTTTCGAAAGGTCTAATTGGGTTCAATGTTGTTACCGGTTAGGATCGGGATTCTACTTTGTGCCGATGGGTCCGAGTGGGTAAGATCGGACTGGTAAAAAAATCATACTCCGTATTTCATACTCTATGTTGTAGAGTTTACTAGAAATCTAGAATGGTAAGATTTGATTTACTCATTTTTATATGTAATTAGGGTTTTATTCTTACACGATTACACCTACTTATAACAAACTCTATCAAATTTACAAATAACTCTATAGGAACTCATTAGAATTTGATGTATTCCAATTAAAGAAGTGAATTATTTCATAGTTTTTGAGAGCTCAATAAAATAGCCAAATCTATAGTGACATGTTAAATTCAATTCTTACTATATCGACGAATTTATAGCCATTTATATTTTGTTTTAAGTTTCTTGATTACGTTCCCTACTTTAAAAGGATCAGGTTACTTTTCTTTCCATCTCCACAATAAGGAAATATAGTGTAGAGTACTCCAAACTATCACTAGATTTCTGAAGGCTTATATACAAAGTCTTATGACAACATGACACCATAAAAATATTTTTGTCAAGTTTATCTAGCTCGTTATAAGAAAACATTAAGAAATGTATATATTACAAATAATATTTTTTGAAATAACGATTCAGCCATTCAGGAAATCCCACCGAATTAAAGTGTGGCAATGACGTGAGAAAGAATCATAGAGTGAAAGTGAAAGAATAAGCTTTGATTAAAACGTTGATGTCATCTTGTGTTTGTTCAATGGTTTTACCATTTATGGAGACACATATTGATATTATAGACCAACTTATGTTGGGTTCAAGTGAGGAAGTCTGGCCCATCTAAAGTCTTGTTGGGCCACTACTTGGGTTTGCTATTCTTGGACTCTTTTGCAAACTAATTCAACAAGTAAATTATTACATTTCAATTTAAGAGTAAATTAATAAAAATCTCTTTTAAAATCATTTTTTCTAAAACAATCCCCTTATAAACTTTTTTTTTTAAACTTACCACATTTTATATAGGTTTTCATCTAAAATTGACACCAGTAGCTAACTCCGAGAAAAATTGTGAAAAAAAGACCGAAATGTCCTTCAATTAGCCGACCCCTTTACCTTCATCTTCTCTTCCAAAAATTGAAACCCCTCTCTCAAATTAATCCCCCTCACCAAAATCAATCTCAAGTGCTCAAATTAATGTGTACATACAAAACAAACATCTTTTATTCATCACAATTATTTGGAACAAATTGATTTGCTAGGGTTTTTCATCAAATTCAGTGAAAAATATCAAACTTATCGAACTACAAAAACAAAATTTATCACTAAATTTTCAAAGTTTAAGGGTATAAGTCATTGTTGGTTGATTTTAAAGAGGTTCTTTGGGTTGATATTCATTGATGGGATCTCTCCCAAGCTCGTTTTTATGCGGCTCAGCTGGAGCTCGTTGGGGGTTTTCAAATGTTTATTGTTTTGGTCGACTTACGAAGCTCTTGTGGTGGGAGAGTTGAACGAACGCGTGAATGTGAAGAATTTGTTGGATGGGAATGTAGGACCTAAGTTTTGATCAAAAACAATGGAGATAAGGTGAGAAAAGAGGAGATGAAGTAAGAGTTATAAGTTGATGAATTTGTAGGGAAGAAGTAAAGGAAGGGCAAAATGGTCATTTTTAGTCAAATTTTGAGTCAAATTTTGAAAGTCAACGGAAGATTTTCTTTTTATTACCCGGAATGGTCAATTGGTTGTAATCTGAAGTGAAAAAAAATTAAAGGGGGTTATTTTAGAAAAAGTGATTTTAAATGGGGGTTTTCATTAATTTACTCTCAATTTAAAAAAGAAAAAATTGATAATCTATAACTACGTTATGACCTTATATCATATCTTATACCAATAAAAAATTTCGTTAAAATCTTATACCTAAAATTTTTCTCCGATTCATAATCTATACCAAATCTGAGTTTTGGCCCAAAAAATGCCACTTTTGTTAAAATCCTATACCTAAAAGAAATTTTAATGGCTAATTATTCACCTAATTATCTTCTCATGTAACCAAACACATCGCAAGTGTAAATAGACTTTGACCTTATTCATGTTAGGGACAAAAGACAATCTAAGCAGCACAATTAAGACCCCTATTTAAAAAAATCGACGACGTTTTCAAACGAATCAACGACGCTTTTTATAAAAAAGACCAATCTACCCCCACCCCCACCTCCATCTCCCGTATTCCCTGTTTCTCTCACTCTACCCAAACACACAACCCCACCCCTGCCCCACTGCCCTCCCGACCGCTCTACTCTACCGTCCTCGCCACCACGATCCCACCGCCAGTGACGGATCTTCACCTAGATGGGAGGGGGCCAGGCCCCTCCTCTGTGTTGATAATTATTGTTCGAACAAGCAAATATCATGAATAAGGTTGTTGCCTAGTGGTTTGTATGAGATGTTGTGGTAGGGCAGGTCAGAGGTTCAACACCTCTTTCCTTTTATTTTAGAGGCAATTAATATTTTTTGATTTAAATTTGTGTCATTAATATTGTCTTATTTATGGATTTTAACAACTTTACATACTAGTAGAGCTGTTCATGGGCCGTCCCGTCCGTTAGGCCCGGTCCGTCCGGCCCTTTTTTTAAGCGGGCTTGGACAAGCAA
>JAUEKU010180947.1:0-10355 GCA_032274805.1 Gypsophila paniculata | reverse complement strand
AATGGACGGAAAGTTCATTTTGGTAGGTTTTAACAAAAGTTGATAAATAGTTGGTAGTTCATTACAAAAAAAAAAAAAAGTAAGGTAGTGTTTCGCAAAATGGATTAAATGTTAGGTAGTATCTGATAAAAAACTCTAATTTTATTTGTACATCTAAGATAAGTTTTTTATTCTTTTCGTATGTAGGGTGGAGCGAGGGGGACTAGCAAGGCGGGCGCCCCCCTAAATTTGGAAAAAAAAATCGATTCTTAACAAAAATTTTGGCTCCGCCAATGTTCATATGCATCCTACTTTTGTCTTATTTTTTCTACTTGACTCGTCTTAAACTTTAAATGGATATACCCGTTTCAAATAAAAATTTGTGTTTTTCACAAATTCCTATTTAAGACGGATAGGATATATCTGTTTTAAGCTTAAAACAGATCAAGTACTTAAAATCAAACAAAAGCAAAATATATAGGGAAAAAGCAAAAGACTTATTATGTATAAGTGGGATTATATTTGACTCGTTTTACTATTAAAACGAATAATCCGACTTATTGTATGCGCACTTTTGTTTAGCTCGCGACAATAATGTAAGCAACTCGGGTTCAAGGTTGAGTGAGGAATCGCCCACTAACACTTGACAAGGGATCCGGGGTCTCAAGGTCGTGTGTCGAAAGTCATAATCACGACTATCTATGGGCCGGCACACGTGTTCAAAGCCGCAAGCAATTCTAGATTAAACGAAAGCAATCCTAGATTAAACGAAAGCAAGAGTATGAACAATAATGTTAGGGTACAAAGAAGTTTTGATTGACTAGTTTTCTATAAAGAGGGTTTTTCGCTTGTACACATCTTTTGGCATGAAACATTACATGTGTAAAATAACGTGTATTTTCTAAAGAACCTAGCTAGAGACCTAAGAAAACGCTAATATTCTGAGCCAAGCTTCAACGCGTAGGAATCTTCCTAACGCTTTAAATTAAGGTACAAAAATATAAAATCTAAGGGTTTAAAGTGCGGATCGTCACACGTTCCATCCTACCATTGGGAAAGTACATGGTCAAAGAATGAACTTGTTCAAAATATTGAGGTTGCAGATCAAGCTACAAAGTACAATATGAACATACGGTGTAGTTCACCATTTAGAGATGCTCCTAACTTTTCTTCCCACCAAATTAACCCAATAAGTCTCCTTTAAAATGAATATATCTGTCTTAAATATAAAACGGGTTAAATATAATCTCATTTGTGTATATAAGACAATTATGTATCATTCCCTATGTAATCTGTTGTTGTCTTATTCCTACAACTTAACCTGTTTTAAATTTAAGACGAATATACCCATCTTAAATAAGAATTTGTGTTATTAACCCGCCTAAACTCAACTCGTACTCTAACCCCGACATCCAAGTACTATCCAACTAAACCCAACTCCACCCGATCCAACTCCAACCCGTTCGACTCAAACCAAACCAACTGGACCCGATCCAACCCGTTTGACAGGTCTTAGGATCCCCTAAAACAGCCAGAACAAGAACAACAAAAACAAATCACAAAAGCTTGAGAAAACAACAACAATGGCGGTCGCAACATCATCGAAATCATCAACTCTTCTCAAATGGATACTTGACCCTAAGAAGAACTTCTTAGCCGCCATGCATAAGAGCTCCGTTGACCACCGCCTTCGCAAATACGGTCAATATTTTTCAATTTCTAGGGTTTCATGTTAAGTTTTATCGTTTTGATTTGATTTTGATTTTGATTTTGATTTTGATTTGATTGTGTTTTCATTTCATTTTCTCCGTGTTTTTCCGATTGTATCGCAATTTCTAGGGTTTCATGTTGATTTACGTTGTTTCTGTGTGATTTGATTTGATTTTGATTTGATTGTGTTTTCATTTTCAATTTCTCCGTCTTTCGTTGATCGTAATGCATGATTTCTAGGGTTTGATGTCGAGTTTTGTCGTTTCGATTTGATATCGATTGTGTTTAGGATTGAGGTTTGATTTTGTCGCAATTTCTCCGTGTTTCATCGATCTAATGCATGGTTTCTAGGGTTTGATGTTGAGTTTTGTCGTATCGGTTTGATTTGATTTGGTTTTCATTTCGATTGTGTGTTATGATTGAGGTTTGAGGACCTGTAAACGGTTGATTTTCAATTTCTCCGTCTTTTGTCGATCGTAATGCATGATTTCTAGGGTTTGATGTTGATTTTTGTCGTTTTGAATTGATTTTGATTTTGATTTGATTGTGTTTAGGATTGAGGTGTGATTTTGTCTCAATTTCTCCGTGCTTCATCGATCGTATTGCATGATTTCTAGGGTTTCATGTTTAGTTTTGTTGTTTCGGTGTGATTTCGATTTCAATTTGATTGTGTTTCGAATTGAGGTTTCATTTTGTCGCTATTTCTTCGTCTATTGTCGATCGTATTGCATGATTTCTAGGATTTGGTGTTGAGTTTTGTCGATTTGAATCGATTTGATTTTGATTTTGATTGTGTTTAGGATTGCGGTTTGACGATCCATAAACTGTTCATTTTCAATTTCTCCATCTTTCGTTGATCGTAATGCATGAATTCTAGAGTTTGATGTCGATTTTTGTCGTATCTAATTGATTTTGATTTTGATTGTTTTTAGGATTGCGGTTTGATGATTTGTATGATCCTATGGAAGATCTGGACATCAAAGAAGCGCTAGATCGTCTTCCTCGTGAGATTGTCGATGCTCGTAATCAACGCCTTAAGCGTGCTATTGATTTGTCGATGAAGCATGAGTATCTCACTAATGATCTCCAGGTTTTCTTTCGTCTCTCACTATCTACATTGAAAAACCGTTTTCTTCTAGAATTTTTGTTAGCGTTTGGTGATGGAAAGTATTTATGTTTTGGTTATTGAGTAGATGAATTAGTCGCGAGTCGTGGTATTAAATCAATATTGGTCTGATCTCAATCCTTGCGTTGGAAATGCACTGCTTTGGTTTCAAATGTGGTCGTAGTAACTTCCAAAAGCTTGATAACTTGGTCGTGAATATTAAAACAAACGACATGCTACGTTTGAAGCTTTTAGAAGTTTTGGCTTCTAAATATTGCACTAGTGCTAACAGCGTCGCTCCTTAATGCACTTTGGCTAATAATTAAGATATTGCTTTAGGAAAATTTGCAAAAATCCGTGACCCGGAAGATTCAATTGGAGCTTATTGAAATGGATATGATTTATCGATTTTGACAAAGCTATATGTGAATTTGAGTTTAGATTTAGGGTACTGGTACTTATCACTTAAATGTTCTTTTTGGCCTTGTGTTAATTTGTGGTTTATGCTCTGAGGAGTTTATACAGTATATGTGGATGGCTTTGTGTGTTTTGCTATCTCTGCTCAGTATGGACAAGAAGTCACGGGGCTTTTAATAGATTAGTATCGAGTATTGACCCTGATTCTGACGGGAACAATTGGTTTGAGTTTTGTGGGCCTTGGTTGCGTCTAAGTTGATTTCTGAGTTTTTTCTGATGGCACTGATTGCCCTTGTGATGATGGTGGATTACGGCCATAGGGGTGGTAGTAGCCGGTAGTGTTTACGCTTGGTGCTTAATTGAGAAGGTTTATGTGTGTGCAAATATCCTGCACAGCTTAGAAGATAGATTACGAATTTGTTTTCTGTTTAAGATGTTTGGGATATCAGTGAACTTTTATTCAAGTATAGGATTTTACATTTTGCTATGAAATTTATAGTGGAAAGGCTATAAATTTATTCATGTATTTGGTTCAGTATTCTCCCCATTCTGCGTTCCAACAAGGTATAAGGGTGACTGCACGAGTAACTCGTATGTAGGAGGATGCTGTTCAGTTTTTAGCCTGTGTACATGATTGAAATATCTCACTATATGTTGGTATATCGTCTGTTTATCCGTACCTACAGTGCTAAAACTCGCAAAAGCTATCAGTTCAGAGTTCACAAGAATTTACAAAATTGTTTGTAGTGGCTAGGGCAGGATTGCTTTAATCCTCCCTAGTGTCTTTTTATTTGATCCTCTTGCCTTTTTTCCTTCTAATTATTTGTGTTAACTTTCTTACGTCTTGATCTCATCTTTAAGGCTCTCTTCTACTTTTTCTAATGATTTTCCCCAAACTTATTTTGTTCTTTGCATATCGGCTTAGTGCTCTTTTTGTAAGGTTTTGTGTTCATTATGTTCTCAGTTCACATTCTTCTTGTTTTTTTTTTCCCTTTGGTTTTTTCACCCTAACTTCCCTCTCGTTCATTTTCTCACTGATTCTGTTTGTGCTCTTCTTTTCTTTTTTTTTCTTTCCTTGTAACGACATTTTAGTCCTCCTTTCTATTTGTACCATTTGATATTGATGTCCTAATTATATGGTTCATGTTTGCTGTCAGCGAATAATATTGGACCAATCCTTGTTCGGGTGGAATGATTTTGAAAAAAAGAGAGGGTAGGTAAAGGAATACGAATAATTGTCCTTATTTGGATAGTAAGTTGCATTTGGGAGATGGACAGTATCAATTTCCATTTCTCCAAGTCTAATCAAAATCCATCCACCATATGAAAGAATTGGGAGGAAAACAACAGTGCTTCATTTTTTCAATCTCGATTGGGTTGAAAAGGCTATAATTCTTGACGTAGCTATATGTGAATGAGTTATGACGTAGGTGACTGCTTATTGTTGTTTTTAGCCTTGTTGATTTGGAGTTTATGCATAGAGGAGTCAATGCAATATATGTGGATGGTTTTGTGGATTTTGTGATCACTGTTCATTATGTACAAGTAGTTACGAGGCTTTTTAATAGACTATTATCTGATTGTTAGTATCGACACTGATTCTGACAGGAGCAATTGGTTTAAGTTTTTGTTGGCCTTGGTTGGGTGTATGTTGATTTCTGAGTTTCTCCTAATGTCACCGATTGCTCTTGTAATGGTGGTGGATTACGGCCGTAGGGGTGGGAGTAGCCGATAGTGTTCACGCTTGGTGCTTAATTATTAAGTTTGATCCGTGTGCGGATTACCCCAGAGAGCTTAGAAGATAGATTATGAATTCATTTTTATTAAAAGTTTTGGATATAAGTGCACTTTAATGTTGAAGTGTAGAATTTCACACTTCGCTATGAAGCTTATGGAAAGAAGGCTATAAATTTGGTTTATTCATAAATTTTGTTCATCTTTCTCCCCTTTTTGCTTTCAAACAAGGTGTAAGTGTGACTGCACGAGTAACACGTATGTAGGATGATGCTGTTCAGTTTTTAGCCTGTTTACAAGATTGAAATATCACACTATATGTTGGAATATCGTCCAGTTTATGCGCGTACCTACAGTGGGACATATTGTGAAGGCTATCAGTTCAGAGTTTACAAGAATTTTACAGAATTGTTTGTGGTGGTTAGGGCATGATTGCTTTAATCCTCACTTGGTGTCTTATATGATCCTTTTGCCTTTTTCTTTCTAATTATTTTTTTCGACTTCTTTACGTCTTGCTCTCATCTTTGCTCTCTTTCCTGGGTTTTCTTTTACTTTTTCTAATGATTTTCCCCAAACTTATTTTGTCCTTTGCATATTGGCTTAGTGTTCTTTTTCGTAAGGTTTTTGTCTTCATTATGTTCTCAGTTCACATTCTTCTTGCCGTCTTTTCCCTTGGGGCTTATCACCCTCTAGCTTCCTTTTGTTCACTTTCTCACAACTTTTGTTTGCGTGATTCTTTTTTTCTTATAACAAACTTTTACTCTTTCTTTCCATTTTTACCATTCCATATTTGCTGTTCTAATAACATGGTTCATGTTGCTGTCAGCAAATCCCATTGGACCAATCCTTTGTTTGGATGGAATATTTTGTAGAGAGAGGGGAGGTAAAGGAGTAAATAATTTTCCTAATTTGGATTGTAAGTTGCATTAGGGGGATGGAGGTATCGATTCTCGTCCCTCCAAATCTACTCGAAATCTTTCCACCATAGGAAAAAATTTGGGAGGAAAGCAACAACACTTCATTTCCCCTCTCGACCTCTCCTAATGTCATATCCAAGCAAGCTCTAAGGTTTTGCCATTGTTGGTGGTGGCGACAAAAACATGGTGATTCATATCCTGTATCGACTTAATTATTTAGATCCATAAGTGACTTTGGATCCATCTTCCAAATTAGCTCATAATAATAACTATTTCAAGAAGAAACATGAAAACAAATTTGAAAAGAAAATCGATCTCTTTTGAATTCTAGCTGCCAACTTACAGCTGAATATCTGGGTGAAAAACTTGCTGGCTCAATGACCGTTGCTTTTAAAGTTTGAACCTTACCACTTGGATTGTCCACATTTGAAGCTCCTACATTGGGCGCTTTCCTTTTTTGGCTGTTTTTTTGTGACCATAGCGCCACATCTTTAATGAGATTATATTTTGCACTCGATATGATTGGTCTCCTACTCATTACTGCACCTAATGAACTAAGAATTTTAAACATGGATTGAGTTCAGTTGGCACATTTACGTAGACAAAAAAATTATGAATGTTTCTCAAATATTATAGGATAGTTTTTGCTGTGATTTTGTCTCTAAAGAATTGGCTGCTGGTGGTTAGTCTTTGATTGTACTCCGTACTTATTATGTTTATGTTTCTCACATGTAGGCCATGCAGACACCCTTTAGGAGCTATCTTCAGGATATGTTGTCTCTTGTGAGTACTCTAAAATCTCGTATCATGCCTTCTTAATTTCCACAAACTTTTGTTACTTTTCTTAATGTCATTAGTTGCTATATACTATATGACTGAAACTCATCTGTCGGTGCTTTAGACTTTTAGCTGGATAGATATGATTCTAGTTTTGTAATGCCATGCCAGTTACTTTGGGTCAGGTCGGGTCAATTTGGATTTCAAAGCTTCAGATCATATCATCTTGTTCTTATTTTCTCTAGTTCGGGGCGAGGCTTTTGTGGTAGAGGTAGTTTTGCCCTGTTTACTTAGTCAATAACTCAATATGTTGGTGATCCTTGTTGCAGGTTAAGCGTGAGAGAGAAGAACGTGAAGCTTTAGGAGCTTTGCCTTTGAAGCAGCGATCACTTCCTTGAGCTCACCCGCGTTTTTTTTCAGATGTATGACTCATCAAGTGCATCCTGTAAGAGTCTGCATATAAGAACAGGTTCTGTAGCAGTGAGGGAAATCATTGACTGCCTGCCTGCTTCTCTCATTTTGGACGTTCGTATTCTTTACCAAATACTCATACTCCGCTTCTACTTTTGTTTTTACAATGGACAGTTTGCCATTTTTTCCAAATAATATCATAAACCACCGAACAACACGCAGTAATGTAAAGCTCTGTCGTGGCTTTACAGTTTGCCTTTGTTTTTGCATCAGTTAAAAATTTGCACTTATCGACTTCTTTTTATCAGCTTTCTTATGTGTGCTCAAAGAGCACTCGATAAGAAGCTATAATAGGAAGGCAAAGGGTGGTTCAAATTTTTTGTATAATGGTAAATGTAGTTTGGTATGTGAATTTGTGATCTCAAAATCTGGTCAAAATCTTCCTATTATAGTTTCTTATTGTGTGCTTGTTGGGTACAAGTTAGAAAACGTCTTTTTTTTTCCAATATGAAGTGGCACAGTTCAGTTTTCCCAAACATTAATTAAGAATTCATTGGTTACAGTAATTGTTTAGCCGATATTACGAACTCAAATGTGTAGGAGTGCTAGGTGCTACAAATCCGAGCTCACGTATATGTTAGACCAATGAGTAGAACTAGAAAAACTTGGAAAGTATGGCATTGTCCTTGTATAGTAAAACTCAGCTGGACAAAAAACATTTTACAGTTTGATGGTCACTACGGAGTACTTAGCAAGGTACCTTGGTATTCGTTAATGTCACAAACTGGAACGAAACTTTGAGGTACGTTGATGTGGCGTTTGGCACTGCCTTGTGTCGTGGTCCGCTTCTTGTAGATGGATCTCGGCAACGTGAACACACGGGAAGAATCCCTCATACGCAAGTTAAGATAAGTGTATAAACGTAAAGCCTAAAGGGCCGAAACTAGTAGAACGCTGCATCTTCGACATTGATATTGGAAAACTTATACCATACATTTCTTTCATGAGTATTATATGGTTACAAAAAAAAAAAAAAAAAAAAAAAAAAAAAAAAAAAAAAAAAACACCAACCACAAACATGAAAGGTCCTCCCCATTTCTTCGAAAGAAATGTATGGTATAAGTTTGGTGATTTTACTTGTCGTAGCCTCGTAGGCTATTTGTTTCGAGGAATATGACGTATTTATCTTTCATATAATTTATGTTTTATAGTTGTCCTCTATCCAAAAAAAATTGTGTTATGTAAAAGACTTAGAGAATAAAAAGTGAGTTACTTATTTTGTCTTAGTAATTGCTTTTGTTCACTTCATGCAATTACGAAGGAAATGGAAATTTTAGTGCTTTTGAGGATGTTAAAACTCCAAAAATAACACACATGTTTGAAAAAAAAAAATAAAAAAAAAAATAAGAGAAAAAGTATTACACGATAAATGTAAAAAATAGTTTGGACAATGGTCATTTTTGGGTATACGTATTCACTCTCTCATCGATTCGGTAGTGTTCTGTATTTGCTTGCATTTTTCAATGCATTTAGCTTTTATTTTTATTTTAACTATTTGACTCATGTACCTGTCTTAAATAAGAATTTGTCTTCTACTCGTGCATCTAAGGATTCTCAGTTATTTCGTTCTTTCCTTTTTATTATTTTATTATTTTTCTTTATTTTTGTAATATCTGTCAAATGGATAATTCTTTGTCAATTTGGCGGAACTATCAAACTAAAAGTTTTAAATGGATAATTCTTTGTTTTTGTGTCAATTGTTACTAGAGTTAATCTTACAAACACGATTTTTTAACGGAAAATTTACGTGGTACCCTTGAGATTTCATTTTTTGTACGTGGTGTCCACCTTGCCAAGTTTTTGCACATATTTGGGTACCATGTGCAAAAATTCAAAACTCAGGGGTACCAAGTGCAAAAACTTGGTAAGGTGGACACCACGTACAAAAAATGAAACCTCAGGAGTACCACGTGAATTTTCCGATTTTTTAATAACCAAGTGAAAGATGATTTTTCTTTTATGCATTAAATGTGACTAAATTTAAGCTGATCGTGACTATTATTATTGAGTGTAGTATGATCACTTTTATACCTCTGAAAAATTATCACAATATAGTGATATAGATATTCAATAATGTTCACAAATAAGATAAATACAGTCATATTTTATACATTAGAAAATATGTCTTTTGCAATTAATAAAAAATCATCTTTTTTTAAGCACAAATTCTCATTTAAGACGGGTATATCCGTCTTAAGCTTAAAACGGGTCAAGTATTAAGAATAAGATAAAAATAAAATGCATAGGGAAGAACAAAAGACTTGTTTTATATGCACAAGTGGGGGTGGTACTTGACCCGTTTTATTATTAAGACGAATAATCCGTTTTAAGGGAGACTTACCCTTTTTTAAGACTTGGTGTGTTGTTAACGTGTTAGGATGTGAGTACGTGTGTAAATGATTGAATTGGAAACCTAAAAAAAATAATAAAAAAATGTTAGGTGTGGGGATGAAGAAATGCTGCCGACGAGCTTCCTGACATGCATAGGGACTAAAGTCTAAAGGAGAACAAATTCGTATAATTGCATTTGGACATTGTGGTCGATGCATGACTCGAGGTTATTGTTGCACGTATTTTCATCCTTTGACGCCCAAAGAAACTCCTATTTGAGGACAGTGACGGAGTCATGATATAAGTTTACGAAAGCGGAATATTTATGAAATAAGGAAATTAGAAAATTTTTCAAAATTCTAGTTAAAAAAAAAAAAATTGATATTTAGGGGGAGCGGCCACCACCCCAGCCCCTCGCTTCACCACTGGGCCACAAATCAACTTAACAAATGTGTCGCAACTCATAAATTTGGCTAGGAATAGCACAAAGTCTTAAAAAAAAAAGGTTTATAAGACTATTAGAATTGAAAAATTCACAATAATAATTCAACTTATGCGTGATCTTCTTATAATAATTTCAACTTTAATAAATTTGAAAATAAATCCAACTATTGAATACTCCTTCACAAATTAATCTAAGGTATATTTTTGAATTGATTTTTCAGAAGCTGATACAGTTACATATGGTGTAACAAGCTTTTTGGTACACACAAATCACAAGCTGTCACGTGGCATTTCAAAAAAAATTATTTATTTATCTTCTTTTTCCCTCCAACTCCTCATTCAAATTCAAATTCAAATTTAAACTTTATTTTTTTATTCTTTTTTAAAAGACCATCCAACTTCTTACTTGATTAATTTCATTATTTTCATTTTACATTCACAAAATTTATATTAATATTATTTCGTCAAAA
>JAUEKU010180936.1:0-10357 GCA_032274805.1 Gypsophila paniculata | reverse complement strand
GGAGCAACCCCAAACTTGAATTCCCTCAGAGGATTTGAGGTCATAGACGAGATTAAAGCCGCTGTGGAAGAAGCCTGCCCACTGACTGTATCATGCGCAGACATCCTCGCCATCGCTGCACGAGATTCCGTCGTTCTGGTACACCTCTCATTCTCATCTTTGAACTTAAGTACTAGTAGACTGGCATTGACCTAACCCGAGTTATCCCGTAATCTGAAGAGAGGAGGACCAAGCTGGCAAGTTTTGCTTGGCAGAAGAGACTCACTGACAGCAAGCTTCACAGGTGCCAACACTTTCATACCGACTCCCAATTTATCACTCGAGGCCCTCATTGCCAATTTCCAGCTACAGGGCTTAGATATCAGGGATCTGGTTGCTTTGTCAGGTATGATTAACCATCTTTCTCTTTTGTTTTGGAATAAACCTTGTATCAGTCTCGATCACGGTACCAGCTGTCATGGCAAAATCTCACTTAATACCATCAATATTAAGTTATAAGGCAGTAAAATACGGTCATGGTAGTCTCCAAAACCTTTGTAGAGCAGTCATGTAACCTTTGTCACAGCCTTAAGTAGAGCCACAATGTAAAACCATACGTTTTATGGCGCATTACAGCAACCACAAGAGCAGTAAAATTTTCCCACCAGTCGCCGGTCGGTTCATATGTAATCACTCAATTCTACAAGGTTTAATTGTAAAAAGTTGGGGTTGACAAATCATTTTGAAAACAGGAGCACACACACTGGGAGTGGCGCGATGTACAAGCTTCAGGCAACGAATATACGACACGAGTTTTGAAGAAAACCTCTACCATAGACACTCAGATTTCCGGAAATCCTTAGCATCAATATGCCCTGAATCAGGAAATGACGACCAAACAACACCTCTTGATTACAGAACTCCATTCTTTTTCGATAACCACTATTACCAAAACTTGATAGAGTTAAAAGGGCTGTTACACTCAGACAATGTCCTAGTAGTTGAAGATGAAGTCGGTGAAACCGAGGAGAGAGTTTGGGCATATGCTTCAGACACCGATCTATTCTTTGAATCATTTGCAGAATCCATGGTCAAGATGGGGAATATCAAGCCATTGGTTGGGGAGGAGGGTCAAATCCGAGAAAATTGTCGATTCATTAATGTGTAATTAGCACTTATTTTATGTTCTGTAATACTGTGTATCTCTGAAGGAAATGCAACTACTCATCGACTCGTTCAATCAGAAACAAACTAACACGAGAGTGGAATCGAACACAAAGCCAAACAAACATGTCAGCTAGTTTAACTCGTAAAAGAGATCGAATATTTGACAGTGAAAGCATCATCAGAATGGAATGTCTTTCTCATCCACAACACAGTTAAGTGTTGTGTAGGAAGGTGTCCTAAGATAGTTTTCCATATTTCATCACTTGATACACTTCTACACAAACAACCTAATTTGAATTTAACTCAACAAGTTATAAAAAGTCGAAAGATGATTTATTTGTTAAAATACAAATTCTCATATAAGAACGTCTCATGTCATGTTAAAACTCTAGGTGTGAGACGGTTTTATGGGAGAATGATGAAGTGAAAAGGGAATGCTCAGTAGTGGCAGATATTAAATTGGTTCGATTCAGCCAGCAGTTGTCCTCAACTTTACTCAGAAGAGGGAGCTGTATATCCTCCTTACATTCCCTTTTGTTAACATTTTAAAGACGACAAATTTTCACATGAAACCGTCTCACAATAAACTTAATGTCAGACTTATTGTATGAGGTATCACACTGTGAGACGGTCTCACTTGCCGTTCAAAAACCAACAGACCAAAAAAGATTTAAAGAGAGAGTCGATTCATTAATTTCAAATAAAGACTACTTTTCATCCACTTGCGAGTGGGTACTAAAAAAACCGATCCAAAAACAAACGTAAAATAAATGTCAAGAGGGGGGACATCAGTTCTCCAAGGTGATAACATCAAAGATATTCAGATGCAAATTACCCATTTGACTATTAAATTGTTCATCACTTGCCCCCCAACTTTAGGGTTTCATACAAAAAAAAAAATCAATTAATTGCAAAAAATTCAAAATTTAAAAAAAAAAATGGGGGAAAATAGGAATTAATTAGACGATCAGAACCTGTCGAGATTCAATTGTCATCACAAAATCAGTGAATTGAGCTTTGAATAATTATCGTCATTTCGTCGAAAATTAAACACAAATCCAAAAAAAATAAATAAATAAATAAATAAACTAAAATGAAACAAAAGAAATATGAATTATAAAATTGAGGAAAAAAGGAATTAATTAAGGAAGACAATAATTTGAATGGTGAAATAAAGAGAAAGAATTGGTGAATAGGGATGAAATTTGGGGAAGAAAGAGGGGTTATTTATAAACCCTAGAAATTAGAAACCCTAATTTTGGGAAGATGATGATGATGATGATGATGATGAAGCCCTAATCAAGTAATTTGGGCTTAGTGTGTTTGGGTTGGGCTTGGTTATGTGTTAACAAAACCCGTCACCTTTTTTTTATTGTTTTTTCGTTATATTTTATGGTACATGAAGCTGTCTTTGTTCTTTACGATTGAATTAAACTGAATTAATGGAATTGAGTTTAGTTGAAATTAAAAATAAAAGAACAAAAGTCATTATTTCAATCAGAGACACACGTTTTATGCATATTTTGAAACATTTATTCTATCTGTATGATTAAATATCATAAAACGTGTACTCTTTATGTACTCATTTAACTAGATGTATATGAGGGAATAGACCCTCTAGTTCAATTTTACGACCTTGTCGACCTATCTTCTCTTCTTAAATTAGTGAACAACTGAGCATACCAGTAACAACTAACAAGCATGTTATTTAACGAGCTCATTTCAAGGTGGAATCTCAAAATCGGCCATTTCACCTATTTCCAACCCGATACAGTCTCGAAATACGATTACAATAGTCTTGAAATTATTTTGTTGCATGGGGACAATGTACTCAAAAGCTTAGATTTAATGCCTTGGTTGTCAGAAGCCGAGAGTACTCCATTATGGAAACGGAAATTGAGATGTGTTATTCAAAGAGTAATGTTGAATGTAGTTAGAATGTTTGTCAAACCAATAAACCTTCTACATACAAGTCTTATTCCGTTACAACATTTTGTATTTCAAGGTCTCTGATGGTGTGAAGCCTGCGGCAAGCATTCCTATAGGCGCTATAGCCGGCCATTGGTAAGCTCGATGCTAATCTTAACAATATACAGATACAATCCCAATTCCTTAGATTGCTAAGATCGAATGTTGACTTGTTTACATTAACGAATTAACCTTAGAAAATAAGTTTGCACCAAACATGTATGACAAAAAACTGCATGACTACATTTTGTTATTTGGGTGGTTGACCAAAGTACCCTACTCGCAGCCGACAATTAGGATGGACTCCATCGGGGTACTAACTATCTGATGTCACTGAAATATACTACTAACCGAAGAATCATCGTGAACCCGCCAGATAGTTTCACCCAAAAGGTTTGCTGTTGAAAGAACGGTCAGCTGTTTAAAGAAGTTCTTCTCCGCTACTGGAAGTGTGTTTGTAATGATCACCTCTTGGAACAAACCACTAGACAATCTCTCGATAGCAGGTGGACTGCAAATTAAGTGAACCCGATATATCAGATAATTACTTCAAGCAGCTTATATGAAATAAATTGGGGTATTGGACAATGCATCGTGCACTTCCTCCATCTCATTTATATAGTCCCACATTTGATTTTAATGGTCAAGCACTGTCGCATTTGACATAACGTCTCAAGTATTATCTACAAGACCACAACTCTAGTAGACTGCAAGTGTACAAGATAGGCAACGAGATGATTATGCTATGCTTCAGTAAAAATTCTCCAAAGATCTTTGAATTTCAAGACACTCATACAGCAGGATTGTATTAAAATGTTAGCATAAGATCCTAAATAAGAACTAAGAAGTTTGGCATTGCTTCATGTCTACACGACTACACCTCATCAACAGTCCTATATAAACTAAAATTTCATCACAAAATAGAGTAATTACTGGATAAATGGAAAAATTCCGCAATTTTGATCTGACAGCAATTCTATCAATTGCAAAGCTTACAGTTATTCGTAAACAACTGATAATTTAGGAGAAAAAAAAAATGACGATAAAAATTATACCTGAAGACAGCATGTGTACAACATGCGTAGACCTCTCTAGCTCCCTCCGCATGCAGCAACTCTGCACCTTTTGTGATTGTGCCTGTAATTGTCAAATAGTAAGTCATATGATATGAACAAAACCTCAGAATTCCAGATAGACAGATAGTCTGCGAAATGGAAGATGAACACTGCCGAACTTTCAAACAAATTACAGGCACAGAGAAGATATATATAAAAAAGCAGTAATTTTCATTGTTAACAAGATGCTCCCACCATAGACTTTCATTGTAAATAAATTCAGCAGTATTTTAATAGTTCATACGTCATAAGGATGCTAGCCTGAAAGCCACACCACCAGTCGTGATGAGCTATCGTAGAGATGGTGAAAATTATTGGTTAAAAGCACCATCGTAGAGACAGCAAGCGACACTGAAATAAAATCATCGCAACTAAAATTCTCAGATGAATTTAGACATAAGGGGTAGCTTTTCAATCTTTTGTAAAGCAGAACATGTTAGGTTCATCACTACATAAATAAATAATCACGCCGTATCACCTACCAGCAGTGTCTATCATATCATCCAACATAACGGCCACTTTTCCTTTCACATCACCAATTAGATTCATGACCTGCACAACAGAATACATAGTATAAGTCATGCAGACAGCAATTTACAACACAGGCACACGTAAAGTCACAGACAGTCAAGGAACATTGACAATTTGACAGCGTACGAATCTGCTTCCAAAAAACTGATGAACAATGTCCAAAGACTGGGTAAACATTAGCAGGCATCACAAAGCACATAACTGACCTTGACTGAAAAAAAAATGATCACGACTCACAACTATGCCAGTTTATCCTTCACATTCAAAAAATTTTAAAGACATAAAGGCTAAGTGGCTAACAAACATAAATACAGTTAAGTTATGAGAAATATAAGGCATCCATACAGCAAAAGCAAGCCATCATGTAGTTGTAAAGCATATCACCTCTGCGACATTGTGACCATGTCGTCTTTTATCCACAATAGCCAAAGGTGCATCAGACAACTTTTTTGCAAAGGCACGGGCTCTTGCAACTCCTCCAACATCAGGGGAGACTACGACCAAATCATTTGAGCAAACACTCTTACTTGCTAAGTAATCAAGAATTACAGGCTGTACAAAAATTAACAGAAGAGACGTCAAAACATGTTAACTCGAACACATCAACATATAAATAAAATGACAACAGGCTTCAATACCTGACAGTACACATGATCCACCGGAATATCAAAGTACCCCATTGATTGGCCAGAGTGGAGATCACAAGCCAGTACTCTATTTGCACCAGCTTCCGTAATAAGATTTGCAACCAGTTTAGCAGCAATAGATTCACGACCCTGAGTCTGTAACCAGATAGATATCAGAAAGATTATTGTTACATAATTACATCCCTCGATATAGATGATTGTAAGAAATGTGTCAGCACATGATCAGGGACTTGCCTTTCTATCAGCTCTAGCATATCCAAAGTACGGAATTACTGCAGTAATATTTTTAGCTGACGCTCTACGACAAGCATCTATCATAATTAAAAGCTCCATGAGATTCTCGTTCGCAGGAGGGCTAGTTGGTTGAATGATAAAGACATCGCATCCTCTAACACTCTCCTCCAGCTGCACATAAATCTCACCATCTGCAAACCGCTTTATCTTCACCTTTCCAAGCTCCAAACCCATGTACCAGGCAATTTCCTATCAAATCAAGCACCAACAAAACAGACATCAATACGATTGTTATAGAGTGGGTTAGTGCAATTAGTACTCGATCCAATTCAGCTACATGAAGCATCCAGCTAGAAGAGAATAGAACAGAAGAGACCTTAGCCAGTGCAGGATTCGCCAAGCCAGAAAAGAGTTTCAGCCTTGTATTACTCCTATTTACGGAATTCTCCAACCGTTTGGAGTGCAAGAACTTTGGCAGACTTTGCTCATCGAGTATCGGGACAGACGGCCTTCCATTTGCTAACTTCAACGAGTCACTGGCGTTACATTTCTACAAACAAAAGAAATCAAAAGTCATCGTCAGAACTCAAAATCGTGCATTTAGAGCTCGAATTTGTATGTTGCACGTCCCACCATTCATACAGGTCCATACATAATTTGTTATTTTGACGCCCCACTGTCTCCCACTCCATTACATAAGAATACATCGATTGACTTTCCACCGACTTACAGACTTAGTCTCTTATAAGACCGACTTTATAATCACTCTTATATAGTTATACCTCATCGAATCATAACAATAAATGACTTTCGTACTATATTCTCTTTTTTTTCGGCTTTTTACAACCGGAAGTTTTCATCAGTCTACAACTCCATCAATCAATTAATAAAATCAACGCCGCAAACGAGAAACTCATTTCATTCATTCATTCATTCATTCATTCATTCATTCATTCGTTCGGTCATGCGTTAGCTCATTCATTCATTCAAACATTCATAGAATAAAAAGAGTACAGTATAACCGCATTTTAGAAACGAAAAACAGCGAAATCATTCAACAAAAACAAACAAAACACATCAACAAGCATGAATCTAAAACAAAATCAATAACTTTCAACAAAATTTCATCAGTATAAAACTCCATTAATCAACAAACTAACAAAATAACAATCATACAGTTAAAAAAAAATAACACACATACGACCGCATTTTTGAAATCTTCAAACCAACGAAACATTCAACAAAAAAAACGAAAACACAAATAAAATAAGCTTGAAAACATACGACGACGAACGGAACCGAAAGACGAGAAGGAGGAACAACAACAACAGAAGGACGAAACGAGTGCAACGACGACGACGACGACGACGGAGGAGAACGAAGTGCAACAGCCGCCATTGATGCGAAAGAAGTAATTTAATCGAAATGAGAAGACGAAGACGACGACGAAGAAGACGAGTGTAACCGAAATTAGGGTTTCAAAAAGAGGAATAAAATTGGTGAGAAACTGGGAGGACGAATGTGAGTGTTTGTATGGCGGTTAAGTTGTTTTGTTAATATGCTCTTTGGTTTTTGGCTTTGACTGCTTGCGGAGAGTCGGGGATGACCCCCTTTGATACTTCCCACTTTATAGTCACTCCGGAATCCCGTCCGTCTCGATTGATAGTTATCTATTCTATGTCGATCTAGTGGAGTTATTATCCGACAAAGTTGGTAAAGTGTATCAATGTAGTTGAATATTTTGGGTGTGATTATCAAACTCACGTAAAAAGAAGTAAATGATTTGTACTTTCTCTCATTCATTGGAATTGCTACATTTGCCATTTACATCTCATTCATTGTATTTGCTACATTTCCTAAAATGTCTCTCACATAACTTATTTTATTCCATCCACCCACTATCTTAATAACCGTGCCATTTGTACTTGTAGCAAATCCAAGGAATGGGAGGGAGTATTACCCTATTAAGTAAACTCTATCGTGTGGATTTTTTTTTTTCAATTTAGTGGAGTATTTTCTTCATTTCAAATAAAAAAACGTTCTTCATTTCCAATGGATACTTCTTTCTTTTCAAGTGGAAGGATATTTTAGTCAATCTACGATTGAAAATTTATACTTAAAAGAAATGTTATACGGAGTAATTAATTAGAATGATCTAAAACAGAACAGAATATGTATACTTTCGTTTGGAACATAGGAAGTTGCATTTCATTAGAGAAAAGTTCAAAAATATGTATGGAGGAGTAAGTAACGAAAACTGAGGACGAAATAATTTGTTTTAAGATTAATTTGCTATTTTACTTTCAAAACTTTAATATGCGGTTGCTAAGTATAAGTAACAAATATGTTGGGTTAATAATGACGAGTATTTACATAGGTGTTCATTTATCGATCTGTTTAATTTTGAGAATAGAAAAATCTTCCTTCATTTGACAGCATTCAAATTCACTTTCTTCAAAATTTGCTAGGAAATAAATATAGGGTAAATCATTACCTACCACATTTCCAATAATGTGAATGCTATGTTTCCTTATGTAAAATATGAATATGAATACTATTTTTAGATATACATAAAATATAAAAATGTTCGATGATTTTACAAAAAGATTCGAGTATTTATTTAAGATAAGATAAGGATGAATGTAATGCATATATGAATTGCAACTTGAATGATTGGTAGACATAATTGTTTATCATGATTAAGCATATTTATTACATAATTGTAAATATTGTTTTAACATATACGATATACCCAACGACTCCGCATATATAAGAGATACAAAAATTTTAGACAGCTGGCAAAAAAATAAAAAAAAATTAGACTTCATTCAATATTGAAAAAAAAAGGTGTTTTAAATGAGGAAAACAAAATTATAATTGAACAATTTATCAAGTTGTTCTTCACAATTTTATTTAAGGCAAAAACTAGGAAAATACACAAAGTAACAAACACAACTACACTCAACCTCAACCTAAAAGAACAATGTTAAAATGATGTGTTTGGATCCTCTAGCGTTGGAAAATAGTAGTAATATTAGTCATACATATTCACCGAAAGCTACATATACACTTTAGACAATACCTCATCGAAAAAAAGAATCTTCTACACAAAAATATGTATTGGTCTAAGAAAATAAACTACGAAAAAATTGAGTTGTTTTAAAATAATACGGAGTAATTTTTTAAGAATGAAAAATTGAGTCAAGTTCTGCTCGCTCTTGTCGAGTTGTTGTAGAGACTATTATGTTCCCCACAAAAATGTATCTTCATAGAGTTGTGCTTATCTTGACCTACTAGTATGTGACAAAGGTGATTACCATGCACTGATGCACCTCGTCACTATGCTCATCTTCTCGACATATTTAATCCGTTTCATCTAATTGTATATATTTTTCAAAATATGTGAGATAGATTTTGAAAAACATATACTCCCTCCATTTCAATAGAAAAGTCCCAATTTCCTTTTTTGGAAATTTCATATATAAAGCCTCATTTCTATTTATGGTAACTTTTAAGCAATAAAAAGACTATATTACCCTTCACTTTTTCACATTCATTATACCCTTCACTTTTTCTCACTCATAATTATAAATATAATTTATTGTGAAATGACCATTTTACCCTTCACTTTTTCACATTCATTAAAACCCGTGCCAAAAGGTAATGGGGCTAATCTATTGAAATGGAGGGAGTATGAGATTGATCAGTTACTCCAGTATAAAAAAAGTTAATCTTTGCAGTCTTAACTTTACTCGGTTTAGTCCTAATTTTTATTTTTAATTTTTTATTTGGACCAATTTACCCCTAACACTCAATTAATGCTCTGAACAACAATTAATAACTTATTAACTAAAATTCAATTAATTTGAAATCACAATTATTTTGCTACGATGAATTTCGATTCTATAAAAATCTAGTTTAGTTACTAATTATTGTAATTCGTTGATTATTATTCGTTTTTTTTTCTTTTTTTTTGTTATTAAAATTTAAATAATCATCGCCATGACGGGGGTGGATGGTGATGGTAGAAACGGTGGTGGTTGTGATGGAGTACAGCGAGGGCGGTGGTGAGTGGGGGGGGGGGTGAGGGTCTACTGTCTACAGGCTGCCGAGGGAGGGAAGGGGGGGTGGCCGGTGGGTGGGTGGGTTTAGAGTTTGCCTTTTTTTTTTTTAATTTTATCTCGCACGCGAGTCGTTACGAAGTACTCCATATAATTTCAACGATTTTATTAGCTAAAACTGAAATATTTATATTAAACGTTCCCTACATAACATACAAATAAACATTGCATTAGAGATGGCTATGCAATTCATCTTAGGCTTTTAAAACTCGATCACCTCAGAAACAACGTACTCAATGATTATAATTATAAGGGTTTTTTGTTAGAAGGTACCTAACATTTACCCAAATTGTAAGAAAGGTACCTAACTTTTTTTTTTTTGCCCAAACATACCTAACATTTACTAAATTGTTGTCGAAAGGTACCACAAGAGGAATTCCGTAAAAAAAAGTCAAATTTCCGTCATTGACTAACGGAAAAGAGCTTAATTAGACTTTAATTACTTTTTTCCTTCACTAATCTTCCCCATACTCCAATTTTCTTCTGCCTTACGTTTTTTTTAACTTCATCATTTTTTCACCTATTTTTTTTCTTTTCATTTACCCAAATATTTTCTACTTCATTTCCACCATTTTCTTTTTCTTTTGCTTTTAAT
>JAUEKU010180935.1:0-18706 GCA_032274805.1 Gypsophila paniculata | reverse complement strand
AATTTATTAATTCAAAATAATTATTTGGAATAACATATGTTATGAGAGAAAAAGAAGATGATAGGTTATTTTTTAAGTTATAAGATAAAATTTGAGAAATAGAAAAAATGTTCATTATTAATTATTTTAAATTTTTTATTTATATTTATATTATTTTACATTTTGAGACGTGACGCGATAAGATGCCAAATTTGAGAATCAGTGAAATTGAGAAATGGCGAAATGATTTATCATCATATTATGTCAATAATCTAATTTTTTTTATCTCTTCACAAAAACAAATTAATGAAATATTTTAATCTTTCACTCATCTCATTCTTACATTTTGAAAAAAATAAAAAATAATTTTGTTCAACATGGCAACAAATAATTTGAAATTATAAATACCAATAAAATACAACAAACGATTGTTGGCTAAAATTCAATGGGTTCATACAAACAAAAGTCCACAAATAAATATAATACTCTGTAGCAATTACCTCTAGTATCATGTACATGAATGTGGATCATTTGTCTCACTTTCAAGTCTCATCTTGTGTCTCACTATCTTCTTCTTTCGACACATCATCGTTTGCTAAAAAATATATGTCTCAGTTGCTGATGTGTAAAAATCTCAAAAAATGAGACACAAGATGAGACATGAAAGTGGAACAGGTGATCCACACTCCATGTTAGTATCCAAGTTTATCAAATAAATTAAAAATTGGAAATAATGGATAAAAAATAATAAAAATTATTGAAAATACTGTAAATGATTAACAGATCGATCTTACCTCAATAACTATACCACATTTTTTAAGTTCAGGGTTTAATTCTACACACATATTTTATATAGATATATAGATGATTTGAGTATTAATAGAGTTTTTAATTGAAAAAAAAATCAAAATGTAGTCGTTGGTTCTAACAGTAATAGGCCGCCCAGCCCATTCAACACGGGTTGAAACGGGCCAGGCCACGCCTCACAAATTGAGGCCCGAGTAGCGGTTTGGGCCGAGACGGACTGGGTCGAACCGTTGAGTTAGTCACCTCTACTAAAAATTGACGAAATTTAAAATCGACTCAATTTAAAAACCGACTCGACCAATTTACAAGTCTAACCCGAAGGCTATATAATATAACTCCCAAACATTTAAACATTCCCATCAAATCAAACAAATCAAAAGTCTAAAGAGAGAGACCCCAAAAACAATAAATTTTTCCTAAAAAATTAACACAAACCCAACAAAAAAAAAAAAAAAAATGGGTGAAATAGGTTTAATAATGAGTGATTTTACCCTAACATTTATGTGGGTATGGTCAGGTGTATTAATAAAAATTTTGGTGTACAACATTTTGGGATTTAATAATAATAATAATAATGAAGTTGTGGGTGAAATTGTGAAATTATGTTTTTCATTAATTAATTTGTTTATATTTGCTGTTTTAATTAAGTTATCTAATGGTGGTAATTATAATCCTCTTACTATTTTGGCCTCTGCAATTTCTGGTGGATTTAGCAACTTTTTGTTTACTCTTGGTGCCAGGATTCCTGCTCAGGTTCGGGGCTTTTTTTAATTTATTTCGGTGTCGTTTGGTTATTATTTATGGACGGTTTCAGGTGATGTTTCATGTTATCCTATCCCATTGATTTTGGCTTTGTTGTTAGTATGGGCGGTGTCACATGATTGGTTTGTGTTAGCTGTAATTAATTGGTTTGATTATTATTTATGGACGGCTTTAGATGATGGTTTATGTTGGCGGACCCCATTTGATTTTGGATTTGTTGTTGTTTGGTTTCATATATTTTTATTATGTGTTTACTTTTTTTATGCTATTATTTATGGACGGTTGTAGATGATGGTTTAGGTTAGCCGACGCCAATTGATTTTGGGTTTGTTGTTGTTGTTGGGTTTCTATTTTTCGTTGTAGTTTGATTATTATTTCACCAAAAATTTGTATGAGACGGTCTCACGCTAATGTTATTGTGAGACCTTTCATGTTGAGGTAGTTATTTTAGTTTTTCTTTCTTTTTTTTTCTATATTTTGTTATTTCTAAAGGTTGATATTGATTTGTCTCACATTATGTTAACGTGACACGGTCTCTCTGGAGACTTAATGATTGTATTATTTATGGACTCTTTCAGATGATGGTTTATGTTGGCTTGACCCTGACTGAGTTCGGGAGTAAGGCTCTGTTGTTGTTGTTGTTGTTGTTGTTGTTGGGATTGGTATCTTTGTTGGGTTATCTCTTGAAATGTATTTACTTTCAATGCTCTATAACGTTTTTCCGTTATATTTTGATGGTTGTGTATGGATAGTTCCATATTATGATTTAGGTTAGTCGAATTCAAATGATTTTGGGACTAAGTTTTTGTTGTTGTTATTGTTGTTGTTGTTCTATAGTTTGATTATTATTTCCGCGCGGTTTCAGATAGTTATTTATGTTTGTCGACCCAATTTATTTCGGTTTTGGGTCATGAAGGAATAAAGTAGGGTCATTTTCTAATTAGGAAGTAGGGTTCTTCAGCAAGGCTCAATGCAATTTTCATTCTGTGTCATCCGAAAATAGACTCTTATCCTGGTATTTGCGAGAGCCTTCAAAGCGTTGGGGTAGTGTTGTTGTCGTTGACGTGAAATTGAGAGATTTTATGGTGAAACTGAAGCTTTCTTATGGTTATCAATTTATCATCTTGTTGATCACTTGACATTTTGGATTGATTTTCCTAGGGCAGTTATCGACTTAGACTTGTAGCGTTTTGGCTGCTACTATTAGAGAGTGTTTGGTGCTCTGGATTGTTCAGTTTAGGTTGTTAAATCTGCAGATGGTGGGTTATCATATTTTACCAAAAAGGTTAAAAATAGGGGAATTTATGCTATTGATGTTATGAGGATGCTGCTGTGCTCCTAATTGAAGCATGCTGTGCTAGAACTCTTCTGTGAGTTACTTTGTCTTCTATATTGGTTACAAAGACTTAATTTAGATGGCCTAAATGATGTATAATCAGCAAACCCGTCAGAACCCTTTTTTCTTTTAAGGTGAAGCATAATATAGTTTCTATCTCTCTATGCTTTAGACTTAACTTAGGTCGTTGTAGTTCCTTAAACAGCTAGCAATTTTACAAGGTTTCATGAGTAAGGGCAAAGATACCTGCATCTGGAGGACATGACCTCCACGAAGCATCTTTTAGTTTCGGAATCAGTATCTTACGCAGTTTCGCAACTCACTAGTTTAGGGCGCACTTGTGACTTGTGAGTAACTTGATCTGCACAAAGTAGTTATTTATGTGTTTACCGTGTTTGTGCATATGCTTACGCTTCCTGATTCTAGACTCAATCTCTGTTGCCTTTGAGTTATACGGAGTAATTGCTTTTATTTAGGAATAGAGGAAGTATTTGTACGTATTCCTACAATCCCCCATCATGATGGTTCATAGTTTTCTATACATTTATATTCAGGCACTTGGAGCCATTTATGGGGTTAGGTTCCTCATTCTTACATTTCCTGAGATCGGCCACGGACCAAAGCTCAATGTCGACATCCATCATGGTGCACTAACCGAAGGATTTTTAACATTCATGATTGTCTTTATCACTTTGTCAGTGGCGAGAATCATTCCCGGTAGTTTTGTGAGGAAGACGTGGATTTCCAGCCTTTCCAAACTCACCCTTCAAATTCTTGGCTCCGACCTAACTGGCGGATGCATGAACCCTGCTTCTGTATGTCCCTCTACCATTCTTGTAATATCACTTATTGATGTCATTTTGCTGAAAAATTGTTGATGACTGAATTATTTCTACAGGTACTAGGATGGGCGTACGCTCGTGGCAATCACATAACTAAGGAGCATATATTTGTGTACTGGCTTGCCCCGATCGAGGGGACGCTGTTGGCTGTATGGGTCTCAGGTCTGTTGTTTCGTAAATCTGAAGAGAAGGCGGACACAAAACCCAAGACAGAATGATGCTCCCTTTTGTTCATATACGCAATCTTCTTTTTTCAAGGTGAAAATTAAATAGTTTCTTTTTTATTAGATTTGCATCGAAAATACTTTCTTAGAGCATTGAAATACATGTAACTACTATTCATTTATTTGTCGTTAGGAGACACTGAAGGTTCAAGTGAGTGCTTTAAAATGTGAGAACGACGTATATAAAAAAATCGAGGGAGTACATTTTTTTTCCAAATATCGTGTTTTGGTCCTTGTACAGAGGTAATGTCAGAGTAGTTATTATAAGGGAAATTCCCTGTTGTAACATTTTCCACTGTAACAAGTTGTGTGTGTTTTAATATTCAAATGTTCTTTCATCCTCTATAGTCCGTAACTCGCATCGTACTTATCTTTTGACACTGTAGTTCTGTTTTATTTTTTTTTTTACATGTGTAAATTGCTCGGTTTGGACCAGATCTGAACTAAGTAGGATTGCTAGTTCAGTTATCTCTCCCGTGTTTTTAACAGCTCAATCTTTGTTCACTTCAATGAGTGAGAGAGTGCAAACACAAATAACAAGTATGTTTGATCTACTCGATTTGCATTCTTTAACTTACTGCCTTTGAATATGATGTCAAATAAAACTTCGCCGACTAATCATCACATGATAAATGTCGACCATACACTCTTGGTTACGGTTTATATATACACTACGTGATTAGATTAGATGGGATTTACCTACCAAAGCCCTCATCTTATTTATATTTCAAGGAAGTCGAAATTTTGAAAATTATTGGTACTGGTAATTATTTGGTAGTGGAAGATTTGCATATATGACTTTGTCTGTCATTTCATAATATGTTTGTAGATGAATGATATAGTCTTCTGCGTAAATCTTGTGAAAGGCCGTGTTTTTACTTTCAAGTCCGGCAATAAAGGCATATTATATAGGTAGCTAGAGAGAAAAGGGAAATGGTCTTTCACAATTTATTATGAAAAACCGTCTGTACATAGTACAACGTATAGCTGCCATATAATACTACTACTACTACCATATAATAACCTACCGTTGTGTGACATATAGTAATCCATGGTGACTTCAAAAGGTGTATGATAATCCTCACTAAAAACAGTGCCCATGTGGCAACTGCCACAAAAAAACAATGTATGAGTATCTCAAGGCAGAATCACTTGCACACACTAATATTATACTTCGTATGTAGTAGCAGTACTCGGTGTTTAAGGAAACAATGAGTCTTATTTAAATTTGAATTACTTTGGTGCCTTTATTAGGCTTTACTTTACACAATAACTTCAAATACAGACATATAAATATTATAATGGCAGAAACTCTGTTGATTGAAGTTGGGAAAGCCTTGGCAGTTGATGCTGCCAAGGCCCTGGCACACTCGGTTATCGGTCATGCTTCGGAGGAAATAAGATTGGCATGGGGGTTCAGGACTGAACTTGAAAAGCTTCGACGTAAGTTTGAGTACGTTGAAGCATTTTTGGAGGACTTAGGCCGGTCGAAACAGGCGCAGCAGAGCAAGCTGGTAGATGCTTGGCTTAACAGATTCAAGAATGTGGCGTATATGGCTGATAATGTCATGGATGAGTACACTTACGAAATGCTGCGCAGGAAACTGCAGCTCAAGCTTAAAAAGACTGACAGGTTTGGTAGACACATTCGTAGCTGTTTCACATTGTCATCGAATACTGCTTTCTTTCGTATTAGGATGTCACTCAAGGTCAGGGAGATGCTGTCATTGTTTGATGAGCTTGATGTCGAGGCGAAGGTTATAGGTCTGACTCAAGTCGAGGTTGCACGAGATGCTGTAAGAGGAACAACTACGATCAACAGCAGCTGGAATCAAGCTCGGGAACACGCATCGGGTGTCGATGATTCTAATGGTTTTGTAGGAAGGAAGGATGATGAGAAGAAGTTGATTGAAACTCTGTGTGTTTCTTTCAATGAAGTTACTCACCTACCTATGGCCGCCATTATAGGTATTGGAGGTAATTGCTTTTCGCCTTTTTATTTCACTCATCATACTGATGATGTTTTAGCCAAATAGTTAGAACAGATGTATTGTGACAGTAAGTCCTATTCAACTTCCGCTCTCCCATTGTATTGTACTTGTGGATTGAATCAGGTTTTGGATCAAATCAGTTTTCAACTGGGATTTATGATATAGTAATCTAACTCCCAAATTCTGTCGCCAAATCCTTGAGACGGCCTAATATTGAGTAAGAAGTGTAATGAACTGATTTTTTGTTGTTTTATATTTTTTTAATTCAGATAGTCCTGATTTTTGTTCAAACCCTAACACTCAACCCGCAAACTAAATGATGTCAAAATATGAGAGATACGGATAGCAAATTCTAACAATATAGTACTAATAAGTGGAGAAAAATTCAACTCATTTTATTGTTTAGTTTGCAACAATTTTGAAAACAGCTAAATAAGTTTGATCATTTGCAGAATTGGTTTAATTTCTTTGATAAAATTTGGGATTACAAAATTTCAATTTGTATGATTCAGTTCATCAAAACATTGCATATGATTGAATGTAATTTCGTAGTGGGTTTGTTTGTTGCTACATGACTGAATATTACAGGTCTTGGGAAGACGACATTAGCACGGCGCTTATATGATCATCACGAAATCGATACACAATTTGGGGATAATAAAGTTTGGATCTGCGTCTCCGAGAATTTCAACATTACAAGGCTTTTAAATGAAATGGTTGAAGCAATCACATCAAACAAAGGGGACTTGTCCAACAAAGATGGAATTCTACGAAAACTTGAGGAGAAGTTGAAGGGGAAAAAGTTCTTCCTTGTCCTAGATGATGTTTGGAACGGGGATCAGGAGTTGTGGGACTCATTGCGGGACTCACTGCAGAGGATCGGAGGACTTCCAGGGAGCGTGATTTTAATAACAACTCGCAACAAGGAAGTTCCAAATGCGGCAAGAGCTGTATACTTACACGAGCTTGAAGGATTATCAGAAGACGAAAGTTGGGATCTATTTAAGCACAGGGTTTCTATTAGTGATGTTTCTGAATTAAAAGAGGTTGGGAAACGAATTGTGAACAGGTGTAAGGGAGTTCCTTTGGCGATTAATGTTATCGGATGCTTACTAAAGTCTAAGCAGCGATCCCACCGTGAATGGGAAGCAATAGAAACAAGTGGGCTATGGGAACTTCCGCAAGGCCGAAACCATATCCTCCCGTCATTATTGTTGAGTTTCAATCATCTACCGTCTCCATCTCTAAAGCAGTGCTTTGCGTTTTGTGCAATCTTTCCGAAAGACCGAGTCATAGAGAAGAATTTACTGATTGCACTTTGGTTGGCTCAGGGATTCCTTCACATTCCGTCATCTGAAACAAGAAAGTTGACTGAGGAAGACATTGGTGAAGAAATTTGTAGCGTTTTGCTCAATAATTTGTTTTTACAGGAAGAGGAAACAGAACAAGACAAGGTTTTGAGTTACAAAATGCATGATTTGATGCGTGATCTTGCAATCTATGTTTCTATGGATCTCCGGTTAATCAGGGAGGCAGAAGATCAACAAAAAGATGGTGATTACAGGCATCTGGTATTCACGTCTAAAAAGGATGAACAGGAACTGTTATCTGAGTCTCCTGAAACGAAGGCTTTACGAAAACTAAGAACAATTTCATTTGAAGGTGTCCCTTCAAAGAGTTGGTGGATTCATGCTCGATATTTTGCGTACACTTGTGCTTAGGAGTACTGAGCTATCAGAGGTCCCTCCTGCCATTGAGTTGCTGAAACATCTGAGATTTCTCGACCTGTCATATAATCTGATCAGAATGCTACCAGATTCAATTTGTAAACTCTACCACCTAGAGACACTCGGGCTTCTAGACTGCAAATGGTTGACCAAGCTACCGGCGGTTTTGGATAGGCTGGTCAACTTAAGGCACATCTTGACTACTACTCCCATGTATGCATCAAAAGGGTTAGCGGAATTAAAGAACCTGCAAACCTTACCTCATCTTGCTTTGAGTGATGGTGTGCAAGGATGGACCGTTGATGAGCTTGGAAGTTTACACGAGCTCTGGGGTGAGATATGTATTCATGGACTTGAGCGCGTGCAGGATAGAGAATTAGCCAGCAAAGCCTTCCTTGATAGAAACGACAAGATCATGAAATTGACTCTGACTTGGGCTAAAGATAGAGAAGAAATCAGTCAAGGTTATAGTGATACAGATGTTCTTGACGGCTTACAACCCCACCCAGGAATAACATCACTTGAATTAAAGAATTTCTATGGGAAAACATTCCCTTCATGAATGACAAACATGGCTGTTGTAATTCCGGAACTTATTGAAGGTAATCTAAGAGCCCTCAGTAATTTGACAATGCTAAAATTACTGAACTGCAGGAATTGCCAGACTCTTCCCACACTTGGGCATTTGCCTTTCTTGAGGACTCTAATCTTGAGCGAGTTTGATATAGAAACCATAGGAAGTGAGTTCTATGCTAATAGTGACCCTGGAAATGGTTCAGCAAAAGCATTTCAATCACTAAGGAAGCTTGTGATTTCTAGCTTTCCTAGGCTGACCACGTGGATGGTGCCATCTCAAGAGGTTATTGAAGTGTTTCCTTGCCTTGAACGTCTCCGAGTTAAAGATTGTCCTGAGCTAAAAATTATTCCGGCCCTACACTGTGAAGCCCTAACACATCTGAAGCTACACAAACTTAGTAGCCTCGAGTCATTAGATATCGTGAAAGTTTGCTCTGGACTCACTTCACTTCATATGTGCGGAATGTCTTTACTGACACATCTGCCTGAAGAACTGGCGAACTGTACAAATCTTAAAAGATTGGAAATAGAGGATTTTGACCAGCTCAGCTCTTTACCCAGCCTGCGATCCCTGGAATCTCTTCAGGCGTTGGTAATCAATTCTCGTGCTCTGATTTCTCTTCCAAATGATCTTTTCCATGGGCTCTCTTCTCTGCAAATACTTAATATCTATGGTTGCGGAGATTTAGTAAGCATCCCAACAAGCCTAGTCGAATGCACATCTTTGGAAAAACTATGGATCTTTCGCTGTGAGTTAGAGAATGCTATACCAGCAGATTTAAACATGTTTAAAGGGCTTTCCGAATTGGTTATCTCCTGTTATTCAGCAAAGTCTCTGAGATCCGTGCTCGATGCAGTTGAGCAACTACCCCTTATAAAACTCCTGGGAATTGACGGGTTCGAAAACGAGCAGCAGCTAGAAGAGTACTTCTCTGACATGACTCCTTTTCTCCGTCTCAAAAACCTCAAAGAAGTAACATTGATGGGTAGTTCAAAGATCAAGACACTTCCTGAACAACTTGGACTTCTCACTAGGATTACGACACTGAACATATGGCTGTTTGAAGACTTGGAAGAAATTTCAGAGTGGATATGCAACCTCTCGTCTCTTGAATCGTTGGAGTTGAGGGTATGTCCAAGTTTGAACTGTTTGCCTTCGAAACAGGCTTTGCTGCGTCTCACCAAACTAAGACGCCTTCTCATTTTTGGTTGTCCACTGTTGACGGAAAGCTATGTCAAGGACAAGGGTCCTGAATGGCTTAAGATTGAACATCTTAACTACATTGAAGTTGATGGCGAAGAAATTTACTAAAGGCCTTTTTTGGTAAACACCCCTCTTCATCTCACTTTACACCTTCACTTAAATATTGGCTCGTTATTGCAATTCTCGAAATAATTTCATTACAAGTAACCCATATCCGTTCTATTTGTCTTTTCGACACTACGGTACTCCTGCGTATATCCAACTCCATTATTCCACCATGGGCTGGAGCCTTCGGCGCTCCGAGTTTGGATATTTTATGGGTTTGTTGCCATTGTCTAATCCGACAAAGTTCGACCGTTTTAGTTTGTTTTCATTGATTGGGGTTTGTTGGGTTATTGGATCCCAATCTGGTGATGTTTTGTCATTTGTGTGTTGATTGTTGATGTTGGTGTTAAATTGGAAGGTTTGATGCCTATGCTTAGGTGTAGGATGTAGTATAGAGTACTTGTAATAATCTTACCGTTCTCACTGCATCCGCAATGCTGGTGAAATGTGTTGCTTTTCATCTGTTCATTTTTACTGCGTCTCTCATGGGTTAATTTGATGGTTATTATGTGGATAGTTTATCATGTTTAAAGTTTGCAGATACTAAGTTACCATGTTTCACTAATATTGTTATAAATTTATTTGTATCTGAAGTTATGTTGAAGGACTGTATGCTAAGCTGTTCTGAGGATGCTGCTTTGTTTCTTTCACTCTTTCTGACAGCTGTGTTTTTGTAATTTCTTTCTATCTCAATGGTGGATCGTATTTTTCAATACATACAATATTCAGGTGCTTGGAGTCGAGGCTTCTCATCCACTCTTTTTCCTGAAATTGGTCATGGTCCAAAGCCCAACTGGCGCCCAAGGATGTGCAGAATTCACGATCGTCTTTGTCCTGATGCAGTACCGAGAAGCATTCCTCAGGCTTTTTTGAGAAAGACATGGATTTCGAGCCTTTCCCACGTCACCCTTCAAATTAAATCCTGAATGAGCCTTGCTTCTGTATGTTACTGCCATTCATTAAATTTTGCTATTGAACCCTTATTATTGCATATTGTTGACATACAATGATAAAACTGGACTCTTTAACAACTCTGAATGTTTTTACCTTGTGTACTTTACTTTCAATTTCAGAAATTTAGTGGGAAGGACGGTAAAGTGAGCTAAAAAATTCTCGAAATTATTTCGTCATGAGTAGCCCTTAAATGTTATGTTTCTCTTTTCAGCACTACGGTAATGCTGCGTATATACAACGCCTTTGAGTTTTGTTATTTTGATAGGTTTATTGCTTGTAACAATGTGAACCGAAGATTCTGTATTTTAAACCTGTTCTTAGTTCTTATTCGTCAATTTTAGTAGATTTGTCTAGGGCAGTATAATGTCCTTGTATTAATTGTAAGCCTCGTTCTTTTGGAGTTAATTTCTTCTCGGCTCAGTTTAGTTTAGTTTAGCTCTTCTCCTTTACAATTTTATTCCGCAGTTCAGTTCATCTCCAATAAGTCGTGAAAAAAAAAAAAAAAACAGGGCCTTGCTGTTTTCACCATTACCACAATGCAGGTGAGAGTCTGGTGCTTTTGATCTGTTTGTGTATCTTGTGGGTTAATTTGATGGTTAATATTTATGTGGAAAGAGTCAATTATGCTTAATGTTTTCGGATAGTGAGTTTACATATCAACCAAGACAGGATGAAAATCTATAATTGCCGTCGATGACAGTATGCTAAGTTGTTCTGAGGATGCTGCCTTGCTTTTAACTGAAGCACTCTTCTCTTGTAAAATTGCTGTTTTTTATCTTCTACTGTGCTGTATGACTTTTGCCAGTGAGATGACAATGTGATTTTGTTTCACCCTTTCCGACAGTTGTGTGCTTATAATTGCTTTCTATCTAATGGTGGATCATATTTTTTGTGCATTCATTCATGGAGTTTAAGCTCCTCATTCATGCTTTTCCAAAAATCGATGTCGACATCCATCACGGTGCAACCCAAAGGATTTTCAAGATCTGTAATTCTCATTGTCTCGATTTCACATGCGAGAAGCGGTTCCTGACAGCTTTGTGAAGAAGACTTGAATTTCGAGCTTTTACGAGCTAAGCCTGCAAATATTAGATTCTGACTTGCCTACCAGATGCATGGGACTTCCTTCTGTATGTTTTACTGCCATAATGTCATTCTTTGTAGTTAATTATTGGACCTAATTATTACGTTACTGTTGATATACAATACTCGGTAATTAGGAAATTTAGTCGGAAAGACGACAAAGAGAGTTCCAATTATGATATTGCCCACATGTAACAATGACCGTGACTCGGTCCACTTTATATTTTTTCTAATAAAGACATACAGTAAGAAAACTCTGGTAGTCTCTGGTAATAGTTTGTCAAGAGCTTTTAGAATTTTACGGTTTATTTTCATTTGGACCATGGCACCTCGTTTTGCCCAGTTATTCCAACATAGTTCTCGATTTGAACCGGAAAGCCCCAGCTTACGCATTCAGATTCCAAGATAACATTTGTAGGATCGAAGTAGCTAAATGTACATATGTACTGATTGTACTCCAGTACTCCGTATATTATATCAGTTTGCATGTAGAGTTGTGATACATATGAAACATTAATATACAAGCCGTGGCTCGAATTCTGCAAAATCGATTGACCAAGATTTGATGGGTGCTAATATAAGCTGCCAATAGCTCGGAAACAAAGACCGCTATTGATGGGACCCTCTTCAAATTAATTCTTAACCAAACCAATGTCGTCACTTTGACCAACCGCTTGCAGATTCTCGTTGATCTCCACCATCCGGTCAACCGTCTGCTTGAACTCCAAGTTATACACATCCGACCAGCGGGGATTATTCTGGCTGTGGCGCAGTTTAAATCTTGAGTGCAGTCAAGGAAGATGGAATCGTAATGGACTCACCTCGATGATAAGGTGCATGTCAAACTCTTTGTTGCCGAGGCAAATTCCCATAAACGGTTATGTGCCTCCTGTACCCGATCTTTTCCAACAGGTAAGTCGCATAGAAGATGAACTACGGCTCCAGGAACGTGTACTTCCGAACCTTTGTCAGAAAACTCCAAGTCCAGTGCGAGATTAAAATCCGACAACCTCATGCTCAGAAATCTGCATCATTTGCAAGAGAGAAATATAGCTTTAGAATCTCTTGAAGCTCATCAAGCTGCATTCACCGAAAATTGAATTACATCAGACACTCGTGTAATGGTTATGACATGCGTCATGGCCTTGAAGGTTGTTGTGACCGCATTTTGGGGCGCTATTTGGTCCGATTAAACCACAAATATGGCAAATGACGGAAACTTCTTACTATCAATTGTTACTTGTAAAAACATGCAATATTTTAACTTTACTCTTTATTTCATTATCAAAGGGTTCATAGCTCAGTGGTAGAGCATTTGACTGCAGATCAAGAGGTCACCGGTTCAAACCCGGTTGGGCCCTTAGCTTTTAAATATTTTGTTATCCAATTTGTCGATCCCACAATTTTAAACCCGAAAATGACCATATCTGATGACGATTGTCTTGAAATGAGCTGACGAAATTGACCCACACTCACCCAACTTGATCAAAAAAGCTAAACAAATGGGGATTGAGCCGATTAATATTAACATGATCCATAGTCAGCTTGAATTATCGGTTTGTCGGGTCTAAATACAAAGCCTACCTTTGATCTATTTGAATTTGGTCAGTGCAAATGATAATGTGGTAAGAATTTAGAGATAGTACAGGTCTTATAGATTTTCCACAAGAGGTATTTTTGGTGGTAGATCTTTATTATTAAATCATCATCTATGTCAATTTTCGTTCCGAGGACGTCTATTGGAAGCCAAAAATTTAAATAGATCACAATTGACGAGATCAACTTGATTTCATTTCCTTTTCTCCTTTGTAATCAAAAACTCGATAAAACATGGAACAAATTACGTCTTCTAATCTTTTTTACTAAAAACGTCCAATTGACAACCAAGCTGCTACAAAAATAAACTTAAACATAATTACTCATCGTGTCTACTTTTATACGAAGTATAAGACATAAAGTCTAGATGTCGATATTTTTTTTTTTTTTTTCGCTATGAGAAAATAATATGATTGTTACGTATTTTAGAAAATGAGACCCATTTTTTTTATATCCCTTTTTCCCTTTCCTTTAAATTTGCTATTGGTTTTTTTTTCTTTTTTTTTTTTTCTTTTATGTACATTCAAATACATGCATCTCAAAATACAATGTGCAACAAGACATGTACATGTACATTTAGCATCCTCAAGAAGTGCATCTCAACAGCTGCCATGCATGAATATTCAACCTGTGAAAAAAGAGTGTATATATTACAAAGAGGGCAATTATTAAGTTATAATCGAACATAAACGAGATTGGATAAAAAGGGATCGAATAATGTAACAAGATAAGAGTGTCTCATATGTGAAGAGTTGTGTCGCTTTACTAGTTAACGAAATCAATGTAAATTACGAATGTGGTGGAAATTAAGGTCGTCAATCCTCTAATTATCTGACAAAACAATAAGATTTGACGACAACAAGGGATTTCGACGACATTACTGCACTATTTCAGTGTCTCAGTGACTCTCGCCTATAACAGGCTATAGGAGGGTTTCATAAACGTACATCTTACCTTTGTGTTGAAAAGTCATAGAGTTGCAACTGATATTGACAGAAATACCCATGATGAAAGTTGGGTTAAATTTGAAAATCACTTCTTAATATTGGAAAACACGACACAAATTAATAAATCTTGATGATTATTCGATACTCAGAAGTCAGATAATACTGAAGTCCATTCGTCTCGTTTTCCTCCTTATTCCGAGAAGGTAATCATCATGCTCGTTCTTTCTCATTCCCTCCCTTTCCCTTCTCGGCTTGATTTTGAGTCGTCTGGAAAGAGTACCTCCACAATGTTCACACAAGGTCAAGGTCGTGTGCATCCGACCTTTTTACTCAGCCATATCCTCCGATACTAGTCATGTGATCTAAGACAGAAAGCATGGACTTGGACAAAGTTTAATGAGATCAGAGGTTACCTTTACACTCCGGTAGTAGAAGGCCCTGCTGTACGACAACAAACATCAAAATTCCGAGCCTTTGCTGCGAACGCCTCGTCTTGACTTGCGGGATGATGCGCAGGCTGTGCCTGTAAATGCCCTGGATTAAAGAAAAAACACATCAATTGAACCGTCTTGGGCAGTTACCTTCCTCAACTTGTCAATAATACCTGTGAAATCTAAGTTTTGTAAAATACCCGAAATCGCTAGGCTTCCGTTCTTGGTGAGCCTGTTTCCGACTTCCACGTCGAAGTTTTTCCTGACTCCTATGAATCCGTCACGGTAACTTGGGGTCTCAGGTATAATGACATCCTGTACAAGCACCATTTCTCTGAAGTTGACTGCTGGTGGCGGAATTTTAGTGAAGAATAATTGTTTCAGATTGTTGATCACTCCCAAGTTGTGCGGGTTTTTGCTCTTGTCGTATCGGTACCGGAAGTTCTCGTATGTCGTCTGCCTTGGGAAACACCGTATGTCATAGAACTCAGTATGAAATAAGAGGGTCTACTTATAAAAGTATCGATTTGACTCGGGAAAGCTAATCAACAATGTATTTTCAAGCTAGCGCTGTCAAATGCGTTGGCTTGTAGCCCTAAAATGCATTTTAGACGAGTCATAAACGAAATTTGCGTCTAGAATTGACGGTGCAGACAGTTTAGTAATGCAAGATTATTACCTGATTAGTGGACATGAGGTAGAAATGGAAGACAGTAAGGCCGCCAACGAACCAGACAACCACAAAGCAATAACAGACTAGAATCACGGAAACAACATCATCGGACATGGAGTTCACTAAAGGTCCGCTTTTCCGAAGAAGGTTGATCAGCGAGAACGTAAAGACGTATATGCACAATAATGTTGATGACGATATGAACAGGATAAAGAAACGGTAGTTCCGCTGCAGAAGCATTGAAAAGTTGAAGTAAGCATACTGATGACACTATGGAACCTAAGTTACTAGCCTTGCAGTCGAGTCCGATCAACATAATGCAAGCCTAAGTTTATGAGATTCAACTTACAAGTCCAATGCACTGACCGACCCATGGACAGTGGTGATCGAATCTCTGCACACAGTTGTTGCAGATGGAGCAATGTGACGCACGAGCTGGACGATAAAGCCTACACGTATCGCAGAACTTGACTTTGATCGTGTAACCGTTGATGACCACATCCTTGGTCCTTGGAACCCTCGGATTAGAAGTCTTTCCCGAAACCCATTCCATTGACTGCCGAGGCGTTTCCAAATCATCTTCTTCAGGTGGCCTGAAGTTCCGAGGGACTATTCCTGGATCGCGGACAGAGGTCATGTACAGGAACATCAAATCCTACATAGTTGACGGGATGAATCAAACAGACATACAAAAACAAAATACGCTTCACGACATAAGAACCACAAAATGTTTAATGAGCCACTTTCTGTACGACAGGCATATCTACGGAAAAGTACCCCTGACAACGATTTAGACTTACCAAGAAAGTGAGAATGATGCCTGCCGTTAGCACCCCATACCCATACAAGGGATCATGTTCTTTGATCCGAACCAACATCCTCGTACAAAACGTAATAGCAGGACAACCTATAAGAAAAGACGACAAGTACAGCGATCCTGCATCAGGACCTAGTACGAATCTTCCACCACACAGAAATCTCTGTCATCCAAGAAGACGAAGTTCATTAACGGCCTATAACAGGATTCATGTTAGCCGACCTAAAACCATTACAAATTCAGCTGTCGCTTTATGCACTATGAGGCCTTTCAATTGAATACTCGTAATTCTATATACTACAGTCTGACTGCAGCGCAAAGTTTATGCATGTTGGTCTAAATATTAGTGACAATTGATCATTTTAACTCCATTGATTCTCAAACAATACAATTTCCTCAATTTGATTCATCACAATATCAGCATGAAATCAATGACTCGAGCACGCTCAAAGAATTTACATCATTATGAGAAAGGCGATACAACAACAGCAGCGGCGGCAACAACTAACGACATCAAAGACATTACTCAAGTGTCTCAAGGGCACCCGTAACTAGCGGGATAAGGAGGTTGTATGTACACAGGGTATTATACCAAACATCAACAACTTTTTGTCTATCATAATTGAACGACCATACAATAAAAACGAAAATGGCAAATATCGACAATCAAATCATGAAGACTCGCATATCACCTCATTGATAACAACAACAATAACAGCAACAAATTTAACCCATCGACTCAAGGGTTCTCTCACATAGCAAGGTAAGGGGCCGGTCTAATGTATATATCCTTAACCCTCTACTGTTAACCAAACAAGCCAATTCTACGTCACCATGATGAAAACTGTGTCGAAATTTCATCAAATTACTTTTATTACAATATATGATAAAGTGTAACTAGTTAAGTGATCTATTTTATTGATAGATCAAATTCCTAAAACCATGTCGTCGACAGCAACAACAACGACAGCAACAACCCAAATGCCAGGATAAAGGGATCGAATGTATACAGCCGTGCCCTTCTAAACTACCCATAGCCAAACTGCCAAACCGCCATAAAAGAACCACACCAAACAATCCTCTAACCCAAAACTCAAAAAAGCGCAACCAGTTCAGCGACCCATTCCACAACCGAATCAAAATTCTCCAAAACATAAAACAATCACATACCCATAATAAAAACAACATCAAAAAATTACACCAAAGGACCCTCAATCCCAAAACTTTTAAAACCATAACCAGTTTAGCGACCCATTCTACTACGGAATCAAAATTCCCCAAAAACATAAAAACAATCACATACATTGTTGCCGGGCCAAACCCTATAGAGCCTCTCAGGCTTAGGAGATGGCATGGAGCCACAGCTCCATGCAGACATCCCATCTGGTGGCATACTATGTCTTTTACTTATCATATTTTTTCTCTCATCATCCATTTCTATATCGTAAATTCTTAATTGAGACGGTCCCAAAGTAATACATCATCTTACTCCCATACCATCATTATTATCATTATAATCAAATTTCATGGGAATTTTGCATGATAAATTTTTAATTAAATTTTTCTTTTCTTTTTTTTTTTTTTTTGCAGGGGAAGGCTTATTATAAATTATAATCTTTGGTTAATCAGAAGCCTATCCCCTGCTAATGATTTAGTTAATTTCTATTAATTATATTTTTATTGTCTGTTAATGATCCTCTGAATTTTGTTCTTGACCCTTTTCTCTCTCTATAATCCAAAAACTAAGGAAATTATTATCCTTTGGATCAAATGTTGCCTCATATTTAGGAGGGTTATTGTAAAAGTAATGACACATCAAAAGCAATATAAAATTGTTATAATTGAAAATTAAAGATATTCTATAATGTACTCTTGGGTATAATGTTAGAGAGTATAAAAGCGATCTTGGGACTCCAATCATCACCTTAAGGTTTTGGTTGAGTTGGTTCCTTGACATGGTATCAGAGCCATGTGACCAAAAAGTCACGGATTCGAATCTCACCGCTCATTCGTGTGAGGGGGCGTGTTAGAGAGTATAAAAGCGATTTTGGGACTCCAATCATCACCTTAAGGTTCCTTTTTTTTTTTAAAAAATTTCAAGATGTACCGTGAACTTAATGTTGTGTATATGGTGTGTAACTAAACTTAATATTTCGTTTCCATCCTGACCATATTAATAACCCCTATTAACTTGACTAGTTATTTAGCCTACTAAATAACCCGTTAGTCCAACCAATTGTTTATTAACATATTTATCTGCTTGTAAATACAACCAATCGCACATTAAGCCTCCTAGTAACCCATTAAACCATTAAAGAATCATGCTAAAAATTCATTACAAATTTACGAATCGAAAGTTGCCATTTCATGTTAAAAGTGCTTTAGGGTGGTTTTAATTACTCTCATGTAATATGGTTATTTGATATTAATTGATGAGAAAAAAATTAAAGAAGTTGTTGTGGGAGAAAAAAAATTAACAAATAGCTAAGAAAAATTAGTTTAAAGAATAAATTCAAAATTTACGAGTATAATGTGGATAAAAAATCTAGGAATACGACGTAGAAAAGCGAAAATAAAGAGCAATAGAGTACTCCCTTCATTCAAGTCCAAACACCTCATTTACTTTATCACGTTTGCCAACGCACGTTTTGT
>JAUEKU010180924.1:0-10358 GCA_032274805.1 Gypsophila paniculata | reverse complement strand
TGTTGAAATATACTTAAAGTTCATATTATTTAACAAAACTTCAGAAAACATAAGAAAATTTCAGAAAAAATAAGAAACTTCAGAAAACTTCAGAAAAAATAAGAAAACTTCAGAAAACTTCAGAAAAAATAAGAAAACTTCAAAAACTTATTAAAAACTTCAGAAAACTTCTGAAAACTTAAGAAAATTTCAGAAAACTTCAGAAAACTTCAGACTTCAGACTAACGAAAAAATAAGACGAAGAGAACAGGTCCTAACTAGGTGATAACTAATAGGTCGCACCACTCCGTTGTCATCTAGTATCACGTAATTTCAACACATAAATAAAATTTATCTTCGGGAATTTCAAGTCTACATATACTTCCCCAGCCAAAATTTTAACATGGATTACTAAACTAGTATTTACATGTTAAAAAACTGAAACGCTAATAATTTGACGTCAACCAATTTACGGATTCTAAGAATTTATTTCTTTGTTTTCTTTTTAGTAAATTTATACTTTGTATGTTTTTTAATTTGTAAAAGACTCTTCAATTTGTTGAATGAAAAGATTTGTATCACGTAAATAGGTTTGAAAATATTAAGAAATAAATGGAAATTATATTAGAATATCATCAAATCGGTTATATTATTAGTTTGTTCAATGCGTTGATAAAGATTGACACTTGGGCAAGAGACCCTTTTATATTCTTATAATACAAATATCTGTGGTTGCTGAAACTTTGCTTTTTACAAGAAAAATAACAAGCAAAAAACACATAAAAAAGTAAAAATTTCAACCGAAGGTCAACCCACATTGTAACCCCAAAATCAATACCCTAATTTTCGTATAACACCGTCTTTTTATTCTCGGAAAAAAAGATTATACAACCGATTGTATTACAACCGTGATTAATTTTTTTAGCATTTTAATAATATTTCTGAGCATTTTGTAAAAGGTTATAAACATAGCCCAAAAAATTTATACAAATACTCATAAATTTTATAGCTCAAAAACATGAAATCAGTTGTACTACAACTGATTGTATAGTCTTTTTATTGATTATTCTCTTTGATCCATCGATTTATTTACATTTTTTCTATTTGTAAAGATTTACCTAATTATTTATGTTTCCATTTTGGGTAAACTTTATAGCACAAAAATTCATTTATACCCTTACTTTTTTCTTAAGTCGTATCAAATAACCAATTACTTTTTCCAACACAAGAACATTTGATTAATTTTAATGCTCGCTTTATTCTAAAATATAAAGTCGTTTCCATTTATTGAAATAAGTCTTCAACTTTCAATTTTACAAAAATATATTCTGAGAAAAATTAGAAAAATTACACCATTATTTTCTTTACAAAAAAATGTTTTCATTTGAATATACATTAAATAATATTTGCTCTTATATTTTAAGAGATATCGAAATAAACGTCGTTTCAAAATGTGAGAATCGCTTATATTTTAGAGTGGAGTTAATATAAATACTCAACTTACCTAAAAGCCCGATCGAATATAAATGCAAACAATTACATGGATCAAAAGGAATATTATAACTTAAAATAAGACCATCTTGTTTATACTTTACTATATCTTTTTTATACGATTTTAGTGACATTTAAAATTACGTACATTTGTAACTCTTAATTGTTGTAACATCTTTTTTAGTTTTTGTGACCACTTAATCGTCAATAATAACTACTCATTTTGATAATGATTTTATTACTTTAAGTAGCTTTTTTCTGATTTAAGGGGTGGTTGGACTCCCAAGATTGGTAGGGATCGATCCATGAACTCCGGTCACTTGACTCTGATACCATATTAAAGACCATCTAACCAAAACCTTAAGGTCATGATTGAAGTTTTAAAATCGATTTTATACATTGTCTACAAGAAGTGATCTCATTATAGTTTATTACTCCTTAATTATAAAACCTTCTTATCTAAGACTTAATCAAACTAAAAAAATATATCAAATGAGAAATCAATTAAAGACGACCGATCCAATTTACCTGAACAGCAGAGTTATGAGCGTAGCTGAATTCACCATCACCTTCTTTCATGTGTAGAACATGGTTTAACTCCATGCTAAGATCTCTATTTAAATTAGACAATTGTAATATCTTTTTTCGATCTTAAATTAATCAAAACATCGTTCCATTTATAGTAATCATTAATGTATCCCATTTTCCAAGTGGTTGACTAGATCTTCGCGAATAATAATAATAATGATAAGAATAATTATATACTGCAAATAATAATGTCTACCGTGTGGTGACACACATGATACACGGGGAGGATGGATCCTCTTGATCCACTCCCACGTGGAGATTTAGCATTTTAACGGTGAAAGATTGTGGAAATAATGACCAATCTTCACCGTTAAAATGTACGTCAAACCTCAAAGTGGAAGTGGATCAAGGGGTTTAATTTCATAACTAGAGAGGATGCATCTATAACTATTTGAGTGATTTCTATAATAAAATCAGCCCCAAAATCGATTTTAAATGTCACTTAATTTAACCTTAATACAAATAAGAAAGTAGATCGTAAACATATTTTGATCAAAGATTCCAATTGATTGTTGTCTCTCCTCCATTACATACCCTTTCCTTGATCGATTCCTCTAAGATGGAGTAAAAATCTTTTACGAGCATTTTACTATTACTGACATTTTTCTTTACTTTTGTATGTTTTGTGATATTGTGTTTTAAGTTTTTCTCTCTGTGATAATGAAAGCAACGTTCATTATATTAGTATATATGATGAATGTTGACAGTTACTTTTCAAAGAGATGCATCGTTTCATTAAAAGCAGTCAGTGGGCTTTAATCATTATTTATTGGGTAAGGACGGAAGGACCGATAACTCCCGGACTTTAATTACTTTTACCGATACCATCCATCATGGTATTGACTATTATATTAAAATCTTAAGATATTAATATGAACTTAATTTTATACTCCCTCAGTCCCAATAAATTGTTAACGTTTGATATTTGAGGGTTTATCCGTTTATACATGATACAATTAACCTTATATTTTTGTGGATTATACAAATTTCATATAATATACATGTAAATTAGCATGTTATAATGACTTTAGTGTATTAAGTTACTCTATATTTGTTTTTATACTCCTTCATTTCTTTCATTTGTTTTTGTATTAAAACTAAAACGTTAACAATTGATTGTAATAGAGAGAGTATACGAATAGAAAATACATAGGCCACATAATATATTATTAAATATTACAACATTCTTCTACATGACCTTTGTGTTGACATAATGGTTTAATAATCGTAATGTGCACTTTTATATTATGTTTATTAACTTTTATAACTTTATTCGAATCAGAAATAATTGGATCATGGGGGTCACACGTCATTGAGCGACATGATTCCTTCAATGTATTACAAATCATTTTCAACTTTCATCAACTTTTATTTGAGAAAATCTTTAATCCTCAAATAATAACATGTAGTCTAGGAACCATTTGTGTATACATAAACAATAATGACAACACATTTTTTGTTACTGAAACACAACTATAAGTGAATTCAAAGGTATAATATGCATACTAACTTTGCAATAGCAAGGCTTTTCTATAACACCCATACGTTTCATGGCTAATGAACGCTTTAGGTGGAAATCCCTAACGGATCTGCTATCATCATAGCCGTTTTAATATGCTCAAATGATACTTTTTTTTTTGCACCTTCTCTTCAACTCCATTACCCTAAGAGTACTTATCTTTCTTAGAGAAGAAGACAGCTGCAAAATTATCACAATCCATGAATAGTGGCCTCAAAGCACGACACAAATTCAGCTTCCATAGTAGAAGTAGAAATAATAGACTACTTTCCACTTTTCCATGATATCGCTCCTTTAATTAAGAGGAACAAGTACCCAAATGGCAATTTCGTGCTATTAACACATCCAACATAATCTGAATCTGAATATCCGATCACCTCAAGATGATCATATCTCCTTTATGTAAGCATGAGCTCCTTGGTCCCTTGCAAGTACCTAAGGACTTTCTTCGCAGCTTTCATATTATCCATCGTGGGATTACTTTGATATCGACCTAACAATCCAACAACGAACCTGGTGTCTGGTCGAGCACATGTTTGAACATAATTCAAACTCCCGATAGATGCATACGTAATTCTTTCTATTTTTTCGTCCAGCTTATTACGAGGATATTGCATTTTACTAAACTTGTCCCCTTTCTGAATAAGAACTAGCCTTGCGGAGCATTTATCGATTCTATATTTCTCTAAAATCGTATCGATATAACCTTTTAGTGAGATACTTCTTTACGTAATGTAACAAACCCATATCTTTTGCAACAAGTAAAATATCGTCAACTTATAAGACTAAAATAACTACTTTTCTTCCACTGATTTGAATGTAAATACACCGATCAGTGGTGATCTTTATAAACCCATATGAGGTAGTGGTATCATTGAACTTTAAGTACCATTGTCCTGAAACTAGTTTTAGTCCATATATTGACTTTCTCAACTTACACACTTTATCCTCATTACTTGGAGCCAAAAAATCTTGAGGTTGGTCCATATATACTTCTTCCTCAAGCTCATTGTTCATAAAGGCAGTTTGAACATCTATTTGGTGAAGCTCAAGGTCATAATAAGCCACCAAAGTCAAAACAATTCTTAAAGAATATTCTTTGACACCGGAGATAAGGTTTATATATAGTCAATGTCATTCTTTTAGGTGAAACCTTTAGCAACAAGCGGGGTTTTATACCTTTCGATATTGCCTTTCTTGTGGTACATTATTCAGTGGTATATCATTATCCCCTTGAATCGTGACTTGTGTTATGCATCGAGCTGTTGTTGTACATTGGTATGTTGTTCCTTTGTGTTATTCAATCGTGATGACACAACTGGGACAACTATGTCAGGTGCACCTTCAGGTGAAGGAACTTCAACCTGAACTTCTTTAATGTCCAGATTTCGTAGCACATTTGACCATTTTAAATGAATCTAGCATTACCAGTCTCAACTATTCTTGTACGGTGATTAGGACAAACATACCCCTTTGACTTTTCAAAATAGCCAATGAAAAATTCACTTACCGTACGTCCTAGGATCTAACTTCTTTTTATTTGGGTTATACAACCTTACTTCTGTTGGACACCCCCAACCTTTAAGATGCCTTAAATTGGGTTTCCTCCCCGTCCACAATTGATAAGGGGTCTTAGGAACTGCTTTCCTAGGAACCCGATTTAAAACATAGGTTGCAGTTTTTACTGCATAGTTCCATAATGAAATAGGTAAAGTACAATTACTTAACATGATCCCAACCATTTTTATTAAGGAACGATTACGCCTTTTAGCAATACCTTCTGTTAAGGTGTACCAAGAACTATTTATTGTGCACAAATATCCTTACTTTTAAGTAGTTTTGCAAACGGACCATGATATTGGCCCTTTTAGTGAACATTCCATAAAATTCACCACCTTTGTCTAATCTCACAATTTTCATTTTCTTTTCTAACAATCTTTCAACTTCTTTTATGAATATATCAAGGGGATTCACAAAATGAGCTTTATCATGCAGTAAATAAGTAATTCATACCGTGAAAATTCGTCTATAAAGGTAATAAAATACTGTCAACCACTCCAAGGAGTGTCAAAAGGCCCACATTTATCATTGTGTATTATTTCAAGAAACTGAGAGCTTTTTGAGGTTGGTTTTTGTACTGTGTGCTTAGCCTGCTTAACCTTAATGTAGTGTATACACACATCTAGATCACTAAAATCCAACTAAGGTAGAATATTCCTTTAGTTAACCTCATCAATCTTTATTTGGAAATATGACCTAATCTTTGATGCCACAAGTAGGCTGAACATTGATTCGCTGCACTACGTTTAATACCTTGATTTTCAACATGAAATAGAGAATCAGAAAACTTAATATCAAGATTGAACCTATAAAATGAGTCAATCAAAGTACCACTACCACAAAATTAATCATGAAAGTACACAGATAACCCTCCATGTCCAAACTTAAAAATACAACCTAATTTATCCAATCTACTTAATGATACAAGCTAAGATTTCTAGCAGACAATTTATAAGATCTATATGACAGCCAGTATCTATGATCAATTTGTATGTCCCAGTGCCCTCAATTCGCACCTTCATCCTATTTTCCATGGATAGATACTCTTCGACTCCTCTTATGGGTTGGATCCAATTGTATCCATTTCTTTACGAACCATGTCTTTCTCGTAGGAAAATCTTTCCTTATGAATCCTATATTTCTTAGAAAAGAAACACTTATTTTCCTTTTGGATTTTACCACTAGGTCCTTTGAAGAAAGACTTCCCCTTCTTTTTACCTTTCGTACTCGGTTTACTTTTGCTGTTGCTGGCACTGTCATGACCTACGAGATGAACTGTTTGGTCTCTCACCTTCCTTAATCTCCCCTCCTCTTGATTAACATGACGCTTAACTCATGAAAGTTCCATTTATTCTTAATGGTGTTATATTTCACCTGGAACACGCGAAACTCAAAAGAAAGAGAGTTCATGATGAACTGTACGAAGAATGTATCACCTACATCCATCCCAAGGGTCTTCAACTTTGCTTCCAAATTTGATATCTGAGTCACATGGTCATGAATTGGCTTTGGCTCATTAGGCTGCTTATGATTGACTTGTCGACCAAATCAAACTGCGAATACTCCTTTACTTTTTGCATAAATTCCCGTTAGTTCTTTCTTAGTTGTGGGCATAGATGGTTTGATATTATCAACTATTGTCATCCTCAAAAGATTCAGACTCAGCCTGTTGGATCGCTTTCAAGCCTCATATCGAGACTTTTCTGCTTCGAAGCTATCCCCTTAAGGTTGAGACTTCTCCTCCGTTAGGATGACAATGTTCAATGCCATAATACCCAGTGTAAACCGGATCTTTTTAGACCATTCATTATAATTTAGTCCATTAAACTTAACAAATGAGTTAGCACATGCAAACATATTTGGTGAAGCTGCATACATTACAAATATTTATATATTAGTGCTTTAAAAATTTTGGTTGTAACTTGCAATCTTTATTACTTCCACCATTTTGGTCATTTGTTTACCGATTTCATTTTGGGCGTATCATTGATTTGTTTACTTTTTCTTTATTAAAAATTTTTATTACACTAATTAACCAATATGTTCTTACTTCTTTCCACACAAATCCATTTGCATGTTACTAGCTAATGGTATATTTTATTTTATGCACGTGTTTTTGGTGGTTGTGCCAAAATAAAGAAAAAAATGTTCGAAATGGGAGAATATTTTGTTAAAGTAAATAATATGGAATAATAGATGTTATATTCCTTCTATTATGTTTGTGTACGAGGAAGCACGAACAATGAAAGGGGAATTTGAACCTAATACTTATTGTTGACGATACCTTCATCCAAACACGTATCCAATCATATATATGATATGATATATTCCACACTTTTATTAGAAATAAAGGTCAATAAAATAAGTAATATGATCACAATTTTATATTATTAGAATAATAACAAATAAAATAAAAATATATAAAAAAATTACATACACCAATAGCATATAAAATATAAATATAATAAATTTACATACACCAAAAATAACATATGATATATAAATATAAAACACCCAAGACAATGACTGATTATATAATCGCATTAAATAACTAATAATAAAATGAAAGCGAGAAAATAGTTAGAGAGTATATGGCTTGTGTCGAACCATGCTAGGCACTTTTCTAAGAGAGATAACGCTTCCACTGCACTGGTTACCAAATAAGTGCATTCCTCTCTCAAGATATGACAACTTGTTAAACTCTTTCGGATGCATCGAGAGGAATCTCTGAACCAACAATCGACCGATATTCAATAAAATTTTTAAAATTTTTAAAAATATTATATAATCTTATCTTATAAGTATTGAGTGACTAATGAGTGAAATAGTAGGATTATAATGGAGTTGATCATTTAAGGAATTGAGTCGGATATTGATCAGGCTTACCTTTTAAAATGTGTCCAACAGGCCTATTATGCGTTGTCAAAGCCCGTTAAAGCGGGCCTAATTACATGGTCCATATCCGCCCAATTTAAGTTAGTCGGTTTGTCCGTGGGCTTGCGAGCGAAATATATTAATCTTCATATTTAGTTTTTTTAGTGAAATTAAAGCTAAAAAATATTTAGAAGTACTTTAAAATATAGCAAAAAATAATTTAATATATACTTCCTCTCATCCAATCCAATCTGATTTACTCAGCTATTTTATCGCACTTGCCGATGCACGTTTTGTATCCTTTGTATCTTTACTTATACATTATAAAAAATTATAAAAAAATTGATATTCTTATATTATTGTAGTAATCAATGCCAATTAAACAAGATCTCACATGACTATATAATCTCTTATATATTATAAAAAAATATCAAATATTTTTTGAGCCCATGAATAGTGTAAAAAAATATGGGTATAGATTGGATTGGATGAGAGTATACAATTCAAACCATAATAAGCTGTTTAATTAAATACAATTTCTACCTTAAATTTACAAATTGATTAAATAAGCTAACCATATAAATAAATTCAACTATTTTCCTTTTTCAACAACACAAATTTTGATATAGTTTACTTTTGTTATATTTTTTTAATGTTTTAGTTTTTGTGTCATAAATTTTACTTTCATTAAAAAAGTATGCTTAATTAGCGGGTATCGTGGGCCTGTCCATGGGTTTTGTAATAAAGCCTATATCCGTCCACGAGAAATTTCGGGCCGGGTTTGACCCGTCTATCAAATAAATTTTTCAAAATTTTCCTATCCAAGCCTGTTAAAATAGCAGGTCCGAAATGATAGGGCTTGGCAAGCCTACCCTAACTTGATCAGTTCTAAATTATAAGTATAAAATAACCAATATTTTTCTATTAATAAAAACTCACCCGTACAAAATCACCCATACAATACACGACTCATAACAAATACTCCCCCCGTCCTAGTGAATTGTTAACGTTTGATATTTGAGGGTCTATCCATGATACAATTAACCTTCATATTTTTGTGGATCATAAAACTTTAATATAATGTATATCTAAGTGAGCATGTTATAATAACTTATGTGTATTAACTTACTCTATATATGTTTATACACTCATTCATTTTTTGCACTTGTTTTTACATTAAAACTGAAACGTTAACAATTGATTGGGATAGAGGGAGTATATTTTTAACATAAGAGCAAGAAAAAAATGTTGAACTTCAAATTTGTCAAAAGATGTCAGCTTTTTGCAATTTTCTCATGGCAATATCTTAATCAAACTTCCTAATTTATACGAGTAGAGTTTTTTGCTTCAGAAAATAATAAAATGAAAACAAAAAAAAGACATTTTGAGTTTTTTTATATTTTTAAATATAGATTTCCTATTTTTTGAAATAAAAATGTCATTTTTCTTTTGCTAATAAAAAAGCTAACATTGTTAAAATTGGTACAAAATCGGATCAAATGATCAAATATGAATTATTTTGAGAACTTCTGCAACTTAGGAATAATATTTGAAAACCGTGAAAATTTGGAATTATTGGGGGAAATATTTCTGTAAACCTAACATTGTGTTCTCCTAATTGAAAGAGTTGATTACAATAAAAAGAAAAAAAAAAGAAGTAAAAAAAATGATATATTAAGCCATAATGGTTGTTAATAAGAATTAATACTATTTTTGTGGAAATGTGTATAAGTTTATTTATTAATACTATTTTACGAAAAATAAAATTATGCATCTGATCTAGTACCTCAAATTCATAAGTTTACGAGCTTTCCTATAAAATTTTTTAGCTTTTAGGAGTGGGAATTTGTAAATAGAGTTAAAAAACTGTACATAAATATTCAAAAATCTGAAATATGACGTATTACCTCCGATGCAGTGACGGAGCTGTGAGTAGGCCGGATGATGCACGACCCGGGTAATATTTTTAAAATATATATAACCGTAGTAATTATGGGACAAAATAGTGGCAGTGCGTGGTTCAACGGGTAAGGTTCGAAACTAAGGTTCATGTTTTGCTTTATAATTTTGATTTTTGATATGTTTTGCTTTTAGCTTATAATTTGTTTGATTTTTGATCATCTTTTTGCTTTATGATTTTGTGTATTACTTTACAAGTCGGTTCTCTAATAATATTATATTCTCACTATACAATTTTTACGTGTGAAGATCCACTGCAGTTGTAATATTGGTGCATTTGGTGCATTTAACTATTTAAGGAAATTATGGGAAGAAAGAAGTATGGTAAATAAAAATATATTCTCTTCTCGTGATAATATCTTTCCTTAAGTAGTTAAATGCACCAAAT
>JAUEKU010180913.1:0-10359 GCA_032274805.1 Gypsophila paniculata | reverse complement strand
AACATACCAATCCAAGTTCTAGATTAAGTCCAACAAGTGCTTCCATCGCAGCAACTGTTCCGGCATTGAATTTGAAACCATCAAAATTTAACACCAATCGATCCCACATTGCCAAATTAATCGTATCATAAATAAATTCCTTCATTCTTACCTCGTATACCTATAGACGAGCTCGTCAAATCCTGTATCAAAAGCAATGCTCGCATTGCTTCATCAACATTTCCCCTAAACAACAAACCCTGAGATGAATCTATTTGCCTCGAAAAATGTCATCTCAAACGGCTAAGAAAAAACATGACATCCTTTATGCAGATTGATCATACCTTTCCGTCAATAAGGTCGAAATAGCAAGTAAAACCATCCCTTTAGAATTCTCAATTGCAGTATCTGTTCCTTCTTGCGACTGAGACGACAGACCTTGCTCGAGTACCAGCAACGCTTGCGCATACGATTCATCTACCGAATTCATACATCAGCTAACCAAATTTAGTACTGAACTTCAGATAACAACACACAAATGCAACGATTCGATTCTTTCGAACAAATGCAGCAATTCCTCCACAATACTTAAACTGATTGACCACAGTCAAATTTTTTTACAGCTCTATAACACTTAAAACAGCAGTAAAACACCTAATTACCGCTATTACAGTCAACAAAGTTACTCCATCGTTTACCGCCTCGACTTTTCTTTTTTTATCTAAAAAAAACTTTGACTATCCATAACTTCTGATTACGAGCTCAAAAGACGCTATTTATTTATTTTTCCAAACTGGTCGTCTTTACGAGATTTTAGGTGTGGACTAAAAAATTCAATTCCTAAAGTCTAACACAAACAGTTATGGTCAGTCAAAGTTTATCCGGGAAATAACTTTGACCAGCTACGACTTCAGGAATCAAATAGTACAATCAACAAAATCAAACCCTTGCACCCGTACACAAATTCTAAAATGAGACCGTTGCCGTGAATTAATAGTCACAAACTAAAAATAATTATTATAATCATAGGTACACATACAACCGTCTTATAAAACAATGAGACCGTCTGCTGATAAGTGGTCACAATACTAATTATTATAATGATAGGTACAGATAGTTGTTGTACACATACGACCGTCTTATAAACAAAAAAAAGAATTAAAAATAGAGCGAACCGGTTTTTTGAGAGCGAGCAAGGTCGAGAGCATAGTTGATCATTTGGAGAGCAACTGGGGTGACATTTGGTACATGATTTGAGCAAATTGACCGCAGAATTGACGGCGGTAAAAATTGTTTACTGCGGTGAAGTACGCCGTTGACGGTGGTTGACGCGGTGAGTTTTACGGCGCCGTTAGTGAGGAGCCTTTTGAGTGCTGCACGCAGCATTTTTGTTTTGGAATTTTTTTGGGGTGGAATTTTCTGGTGTGGCAGGGTTTATGCACCGTTGTTTATGCTAGATGCTAAACACCTGGGTTAAAACCCTTGTATAAAAATTGAAGTTCACGTGTAAGACCGTCTAAATTATCGTGAGATTATTAGTACAATTTAGATAATTGTGAAATTATTAGTACAATCTAGAGTTTAAAGGGGGCAAAAAATACAAAATACTATTACAAAAAGTAATAAAATAGTTACCAGATAAAAGTGGATATCATAATCAGCATAATGAATATAAATACCATGAAAATGGTTATGAAAATTGAGGGTCACGATTGTGTTTAAAAGAGGTACAAAAATCATATATATGGGTACGAATGATCATAGTCTCACAATAAATTATTGTGAGACCGCCCCATACAAGAATTAGTGTAAAAATTGATATAGTTTATTTTTCCCTTTTTTCACGACTCGTTTTTTTAAGAATTACGGAGTATTACTCATATCCTTTTAGTTTAATGTTGATTTTAAGGGCATGATGTTGTGGTTAATTAACCTCAACTCTCAAGTTGAATTTTGTTTACCTTAATAATCACATTTTTTTCATAGTATGATCAACACATATTCTCTACGTTTTAGTCATTTATTTATGAGGTTTACGAGGAAGGGGGGATCAATCATTAAATGACAAATGATAATAATGGATGGAAAGTCAAAATTATTTATTGAATGCATTTCTAAAATAGCAAGCTAAATAAATGAATAATACACCTCAAAATTGAGTATGTAAGCAAATGATTAGGATGGAGGAAGCATTTTTGAAAAAAAAAAAAAAAAGAAAAAAAAAGTTATAAAACAGTTTTTTAAGGTGTGTTGATTTTATATGTGATTTAAGTGGTAAATGACAGTCAAATTGAGCTAATTAACTGTCATATAACAGAGTAAAATCAATCGAAATATAACATTTGGGCATGTTGAGAACCAACTCTAAATTTTAGAGGTACAACTGTACAAGCGATGGTTCTTAAAAATGAGGGGTACAAGTAAGAAAGATGAAAAACAAATGGGTGCCAATGAGAATTTGTCTATTTTTTTTAACCTTTTATTTTTTTAAAGAATGGACGAAATTGATCAATTGATTTGAATAAAATTTTAATTTAATCACACGGATTGACATGATGATAAGTGGTAAATTTGGATTAGTGATTTTGGAATGATAACGCGATCAAATTATATTTATGTTTGAAAAAGAAGCGCGTTTCGAATAATAAAAAGATAAATAGTTAGTCAAATCAGATGCAATAGGTATTAGTCTTCATGTAATCTTACAAGAAATAGAATTCAAAATAGTTCTTCTTAGTATAATCTACATGGAGTATCAACCGGTTTGTTATAATTAAACATCGATCTTCAAAAAGGAGATGCAAACTTGAAGATTGATTTTAGTTACGTTGTCAAACTGTTTTAGTTATGTTGCACGTATTACCGATTTTATAAAGTTTTCTATAACCCAAAAAATAAAAATAAAAACTTTGAATGGACTCCCATTTTTCCTACTATTTTCTTCTTATTTCACTTATTGAGGTCATGCTAAACTTTGACCATGAATAAGTAAACAATAAATCTTAATCCTCAAGTAATAGTCCAATAACAATTAACAAGACTATATATTGGATGTAATACATCATATTTCAAGATTTTAAATATTTATGTAAAGATTTTGAGCATTTATGTAGAATTTTTGAGTTCTTATTCATCCAAAATCGATATATTCCCCTCTCAAATGGCACCCATGAAGCACACCCGACATTTGTTCAAATTTAGCCCTTTATCATTTGTCCAAATTTATCCACACCTCTATGTGACCACGATATCCCGTAATCATTTGTCTGAATTTATTCATTACATAATTTAGTTCGTTCATCTTTGCAACCTATTTATTTTGTACTTTTAATAAATGTGAAAATGCTATATCTATATATTCATAATTTTATTGTTATCAGTACTGCCCTCTTTTTGTATATTGAGATTTTATCAATAAATCAAAGCGATTTTTATAATAATTATAGTATGGTATGTCATCATGCTGTTATTTTTCTTTTAAACGATTTTATGTATGGGTGTAGTATAATACTCCTTTAGTTTTTACATTATTTTTCATTTGACTTTATAAAAACTCTAAAGCGACACTTTTAGCCTCAAATTTTTGCATCTTATATATGGAGAATCAACATATTTTGAAATGACAAGGTCAAATAGAAGCCTATATAGTTTCTTATCTTCTTTGAAATTGTCACTATTCAACATATTTGAGTAAAATTTTGAAATGACAAGGTCAAATAAAAGGAGAAAGTATCATATTGTTCAATTTTTATTTTCTTTATTAACCAACGACCCATAAAACTTTAAAAATTTGACAGCAACATATTATCACAGAGAAGATATATTCAAGTCGTCAAGATGATAATTAAGGATTGATTTCTCTCTTGACTTGGCTATATTAATGTGGTATGAGAAACATCGTCAAAGATTGCTAACGTATAAATTAGATAAGATAAAATTGTTACGAAATTTCACTTCGATTCTATTTAAATATACTCCCATATTATCATATTTTATTGAAGACTCGTTATATGATTGATTACTTTTAGGGTCTAGGGATGTTCGTAAAGTCGATTTGGCTGGCTGACTATTTCTTTTGGAATCTAAACTCCCAAATGACGTGCGTAGTTCGATCTTACGTAACTTATTTATTTATCTATTTTTCCTTAAAAACAACAGATAAGCAATGAAGCCAAACCGTGCACAAGTACGCAACATCTACCAAGTACACATTTACAAAATTACAAGCCATTTTTCAACATGATAACAGTAAATTCTGTACTTCGTTTCTCTACTTGTCGCCCACACATATCAACTCCATTCTTTCATCCAATCAGGACTAGCCACGTGTCCAAAATAACAAAAGAAAACATTGAACCAGAACCAATCTCTATTATTTTAGTTTCTTTTCTCACATAGTTAATTACTCTCACATTTTTTTTTTTTTACAATTCAACTCTCACATAATTAAACCGTCGATCATTCAAATACAAGATTTTCGACACATAAGTATTACGGAGTATGTACATATATATAAAAGGACACTACACATTTGATTTAATTCAAACGTTCCATCAATACACATATATTTACAAAATGGATTCGATTTAAGTAAAATTTAAAACAATCCCGTGATTTTTCACGGGTATTACACTAGTTTAATACAATGCTGTCATGGTTGAATTAATATGTTTGATTAGATTAAACTTCAGTGTTGTCACGGGGTTTAACGAGTCAAAATGATAAAACTAGCAATTTTGAGTGTTGGATCTCCTCTAAATTGTCTAGTTACCAATCTATCTAAGACTAATTAATTGAATCAATGATTAACCCGACTTTCAAAAAATTATATGGTCTCGACTATCTTAATTATATACTTATTTGTTTGTTTATTTATTATTCTATTAGTTTAGTTTTATTTCCTATTATTTCCCCCTTATTTTTGATATTTGTAATTAAATAAATGGTCTTAGATAATAACGTCGGTCTCTGTGGGTTCGACTCTTATTTGTCCTGTCTATTAGGTAGAGTTGGTAAGTGATTATAAATTTAATTTTGAATGCGGAAACGACACGCATCATATTTCTACTTGATCATTTAAATCAAATTAATTTAAAAAGTTATTGTCACACTTACAGGTACTGTAAGATCTTTTCTATCACGTGCATCGTGCGTATAAGAAACTCATAGAGAAAATATTCACCGGCATTCATGAAAATATTTTTCCGTAAAATTTCTTATCATGTATCCCCATACGCATGGTAAAAAATTCATTTTACATAAATCCTCTTAAATTAACGTGATAATCTGAATTAACCACACCTTAATCACACTCATGACTATATTATCTTAGATATATATATATATACTCTTAAACATCCTAAAACTCTAATCATTACACCAAAAACAAAAACAAAAACAAGATAGAAAAAAAAATGAGCTAATGAAATCAAACACCACCACCGCCGACAACCACCGCAACAACCACCGTATACGCCGGAGTGTAATTAGGGTGTAATCAATTGAAGTAATTAAGGGAATTAATAGTAATTAAAGAGATAATTAAGGAAAAAAATGGGGGAGAAAGGGAGAATGATAGGGGAGTATATGGTAGGAAAGCAGATAGGGTCAGGATCATTCTCGATTGTATGGCACGCGCGGCATCGAAAAGACGGTACAGAAGTTGCGATCAAAGAGATCTCCATGTCTCGTTTGAATAAGAAGCTTCAAGAGTCTCTTTTGTCTGAGATTTTCATTCTTAAGCAGATTTCTCATTCTAATATTATTCGTCTTCATGATATCATTGAGGTCTTTTTCTTTGTTCGTCTTTCGTTTCTGTTGTTCAGTGTTTCTGCTTTAAGGTTGTGTTTGTTAGTTGTTTGTTTACGTTTCTATTTTTGGAATTAGGCCGAATACATCATATGTAAAGTTTTTCGAGTTTTGTTTACAAACTTCCACAAAAAGCTGAAAAACTTTATAAAAAAGCTCGAAAACTTGGGGATTTGAGGTACTGCATCGGATGCATAATCCTATTTTCCACGGAGGGTGGATAATTTGATGATTGTGATTTTTAGGGTGTAATGTTTTGGTGAATTGTGTAGTTGATTTTGTGCGGAAGAAAATGTGGTTTTTTATTGTGACATGCAGTGTTTTTGTGGAGCATGAAACTCGCAAAATATGATACTCGATCAATTCAGCCCCAATTTGTGCATTGACCTTTTCACGTTTGTGGAGACAAATGTTGGAACGACAATATATGTAGTTTCACATTATTAAAAATTATGAAAAATTGATATTCTTATATGTTTGGTTTGCTAATTGTGGCAGTTGAGTACTACTCCCCCTAATTCCGTCATTTGTTTACCTATTTTGGGAATGAGCAGAAAAGAAAATGTTTGTTTCCTTTGTGCACAAATATAGTTTGATCAACTTTTCATTGAAAATGATTAGTTAGAATCAACCTCCTTCCAACTCATCGGTTTTCATAGATCAAACTGTTAAATATAAAGAGGATATTGTCAATTTATGTCAATTCTCAAAATAGATAGGTAAACAAATGAGTGAGACTGAGGGAGTAGTAGTTTGTGATATGTGAGGTGACTAGGTGAGGAACTTGGTAGGCTTCAGTTCTGTGCTTTGGACCTAATTTTAGCTCGTTTAGTTAAGCTCAGCTGTCCTCAATACAATGTTGTTCTTCAGTTTAGTTTAAGTTCAGTTCAGACAATTTCAGTTCGAAAAAACACAGCCGTAGACTAAAATAGTACACCAGCTGATAGGTTTCACGTTAATCCATGAGTTGATCATACTCTTCGTATAATAGTTTTGCGGCGACACGGCGGTGTTTATACTTTATAGTGCACCACTACCTTGAGCGAGTTTCTCTAGATGAGCTCTCGTAAATCGCATATCTTTGTTGCTGCTAACTTTGAGTTTGATTCAGAAATACTCCGTAGTTTGTTTATTTGTGTGTAGTGAATATTTTTCTTCGTTAGGTGAAGCTGAGTGCGTGACAAATTAACAACACAACTTTCAGCTATCCATTCAATCTGCAAGTTAATGAGAGTCTTTTAAAATCTTGATTTCATATAACTAAATTTACTTGACAGTCATCCATATTTTCATTTTTATTATCGAAATTTTAATGTAATTATTATTCCAGATTTCTTTCCTGATTTTTGAGTGATGTATTGATAACAGATGCACTCAAATTGTCTTTTACCTATTTTTACTACTTGTTCTTTTAGCGAATGATCTTCAGAGTTTTTGTTCATTTATATATTTATTTTTTATTTTTATTTTTGTGTGTGTGTGTGTGTGTGTGTGGATGCTTGCTCTGGCTATATGCTTCTTAATTTCTGATGTAAAATGGTTCGTAGGTTCCTGGGAAGATACATCTTGTGCTTGAATATTGTCGTGGAGGAGACCTTTTCATGTACATACAGCGGCATGGAAGAGTTCCAGAGTCTACTGCGAAACACTTTATGCTGCAGCTTGGTATTTCCTGTTAACTTATTACGTACATTTATTATAGAAGATGTGATGTCTGTATTTGAGAATTATCTCTTGCAGCTTCTGGATTGAAGATACTCCGAGAAAATAATCTTATACATCGAGACTTGAAGCCTCAAGTGAGCAAGTTTGCATGCTTTTAATTTTCGTTCCTGAATCTTATTGTGTTGTGCTATCAGAGCTTACTAGGGGCTTTATTTATGGTCCGTTCCAAGGTCTGCATTATAAATTCTGAAAGTAAACGATTAACTTCCTCCTGATATGCTAGTACAACTGATAGATATTCTATTGCTTGTGTTGCAGAATCTCCTTCTCACCACAAATGACAGTAACTCAGTCCTGAAAATTGCTGATTTTGGATTTGCTAGGTACAGTTATAGCGTAAATTTTTTTACGTCTTTCCATGAATGGCAGTAACCTCTATGGTTCTGCGATTGTTCTTCGAGGATAAATCCGCAAACAACCCATTTAAACTTTAAATCGTGTCTTTGGAAATTATTATTTGTCTTACTGCAAACAGCTACCTTCCCAAGACATTTTGTCATGGTACAACCATATATTGACCAGTTTAGGTCACAATCAATATTACACGTTGTGTTGACACTGCTGTTACTGTTTGATCTTCAATTTCCAAAACATCTATTACATGTCACTTAATTCAAATCTGTTATTGCACATAAGGTGCCTGTCTCACGTAGATCCCTTAATGTGGATCTTTTCATATTAGTATGCAAGGGTTACAATCTTTGGAAAAGCACAAATAGAAGGCTGTTCAGTAATATTTCTTCGTAAGATTATAAGTTCCTTAGTGTGTGATCTCACTGATCTGCGTTCATTCGCTGTACTTGAGCATTACATGTGTAGTAGTTCTCCCTAGACACCAATGAAGACACATAGGCACCTCTTCTTTAGGTCATGAAAATTATCTGCATTTTTCATTTAATTTTCGTGCGAATTCTGTCATTCCTTTTTGGTGGATTTGAGATATAGTGTGGTGGTAAACTTGGGAATTGTTTCTATTATGTGTATAGTGCATATATGGTTACGGAGTAGGACTACCCCGGGTTTTTGTAAGGGAATTTTGGAGCGCCTTGAAACATGTTGATTATCTCTCCAGAATGTTGTCCATTCTTTTGGGGGAGCGACGTAGGAGTGACATTTATTTTTTTAATCTTATGTTTGGTCGTGTTTCATCACAAATGGAGGCAAAAAATTCACTATTTTTTTACTTTGGAATGTAATTGAATACAACAAAATGACTTAGGAAACTCTCTGCATCACTTTTTTTTTTGAGTGTCATTGCATCACTTATATTGTAAAGCTGTAATGAGTATCCTTTAACTGTGTATTGGTGTTTCAACACATGGGTATATGCTTACCTACCTCCAACCCCCTTATCTCGCCAAATGAGAGCCTTGAGGGCTTGAGGGGGTTTGCTGCATCTAGCATAGCGTTAGTGATTTTACTATTTAAGTTCAAGCATGACTTTCCTCTGTTTGCAGATCTCTTCAGCCTAGGGGGCTTGCTGAGACACTGTGTGGCTCTCCACTGTACATGGCTCCTGAAATAATGCAGCTGCAAAAGTATGACGCAAAGGTGATATCCAATATATCCCCTTTTCCCTTATCTATTTGTCATAGCCTACGATTACTTATCCTGAACTGTCTATGCAGGCAGATCTCTGGAGTGTTGGTACAATTCTGTATCAGCTAGTTACTGGAAAGACCCCTTTCACTGGAAACAACCAAATGCAGGTTTTTTTAAAACCTTTCAACCCCTGTTAATTGTTTAAGCAGTGACATGTTTGTGGTTTATTGGCCTTTCTAATGCTATATTAACAAGTGTAGATAGTCCAATTTATGAATTAAGCTTAACTCTTTGATGTTATGTTCTGCAGCTGCTCCAGAATATCATCAAAGCCACGGAACTCCTTTTTCCTCCAGATTTAAATGATTTATCTTCTGAATGTGTAGATTTGTGTCAGAAGCTGCTGCGTCGTAATCCTGGTAACTCAATTATGTCAACAATGATTTTTGTTTAGCTGTAAATATTGTCTCTTTCCATCTTCCAATGAAGCCTTGATTTTTGATTTTGATGGAATAAAGTAAAACGACTCATTACATTGGCTACAAGTTGTGAAATATCAATCCTTGATGTAGTGTTTCACGCGCAATTTTCATTTTGAGTCATCTCGAAACACACTCCCATTGGGGTTAGATTGCGTACATCCTACACCCTCTTATCTGGCTAGTTGCAGGCTCCCTTGACGCTATGCCTAATCTCAAAGTGACACACTTAGTTTAGATTTTCAAATGACTATATTCTGGTGCCATCGTGAGTCCTGACTTCAGAATAAAGAAGGGTTGTTTAACCTAAGAATGTTTTTCTTGGTGCAAATTGGTAGTGATCTAGCAATTAGTACTACTTATTAATGGTAGATAATGAACATCTAATAAATTCTTGCTATTAGGAAGGTTCAAAAAAAATCTAAATGGAATCACAACCTGAATTTGCACAGATGGTATCTATTTGTTTACAGTTCTCTGAATTTTGCATGCAGCGACTTTGCTTTTCTGACCTTTTTGTGCTGGTATCTGCAGTTGAACGGCTAACCTTTGATGAGTTCTTCAACCACTCTTTTCTGCAACAGCATCAACAGAACGAGATATCTAGGTAAAGTTTAAATAACAAAGAAAGGGGTGCTTCCCTCTTGGATTTCTGATCCTTTGTGCCTTACTTGTGTTGTGCTCATAGTAGGGGCAGAACAACATTGAGAAGAGTGGATAGTCAACCTTTATCGGATGACCTCATAAAGAATCGGGAGGAAAGTTCTTCAGATGATTGTTTGCCGTTTCTGCTGGATGATGATTCAAGTGGTCCTGATGGGAGTCC
>JAUEKU010180903.1:0-10359 GCA_032274805.1 Gypsophila paniculata | reverse complement strand
TAATCACTGCCTCCCTCTCATCTCCAGATGGTTTCGTATCTAATTGAGTGATTTAGGGTTTATTGATTAAATGTCATCGGTTGATTATCGGTAAAGTTATTATTTTAGATAGTAGCTGCTTAGTTAGATAACAATAGCTGCTTAATTAGATGACAGTAGCTGATTAAGTGTAATATTATTTTCAATGACATTAGCTGCCTAATTAGATTTGAAAAACACAAGGTCATAATCAATGCCTTTGCGTAGAAGGTACGTATTTTCAAAGCTTACCACTTAAGTATCAATACTTTCGTTGTTTGCTAGCATGCTTGCATCAGATAATGTGTAAGTATAAAATTGATCAAATTGTCTAAACTTGGTATTGTATGTGTTCTCGGTAATATTTTGAATATGTTTTACTCACGGTTTCGCTCGGATCAGGTAACTTCGATTATATTTCATATGCCTTGTAGTTGTAAGGTAATTGGTACAACATACGAATTGAATTGTTAGTTTCGATTATTTTTCATATGCAGGATTTTGTCCTTTGTATAATCTGAATTCATATTAGTCATATGAAGTAGGTATGTTTATGCAGGTTTTTATCATTTGTATGTGAAGAAACTACATTTGATTTTAAATTAGTCATATGAAGTTAGGTTAAGTTCATTTAACTTTTGGAAATGTGTCTTTCGTTTTGATTTAATTAGTTGACATTCAACTTCAAAAAATTGACAAATTCTATAATAAGGCAGTCTCATACTATGAGACCAATGCCATGTCACCAAAAAAATCCCAACCCCTACCAATTTATAAAATCCCAAATGCCCCCAATTAAACTTATTTCTCTCTAAAACCACCGACAACAACAACTCCCACACTCCAGACCACCACCATACTCTAGACCACCACCGACAAAAACTTCCCAACGTCGACAATAAGGACAACAAATCTGCCTCTCTCCTTGAATAGGTCACCAACGATCTGTAGTTGCCCCAATCTCGCTCGTTTTTTTTTCAATTGGAGAACACAATTTAATGCTCGTTTTTCTTTCATTTCCGTTGGATTGAGGTTGGTTGATGATTTAGTAAGTATGTGAGTTTTAATTATGAGCAAGAAATTATTTGTAAACTTACCCAATTTGTTGGATCTATTTCGTTCAATTTTTTTCTGATTTGTGAATAATAACAATTATTGTTTTGAAATGTAAAATCAAAACTAATTTTCAAAAATATTAAACGTAACTGGAACAAACTTCAAAAGTAATACTCGTGAACAATTACGACGTTACTTTTGATGAATAACTATGTTACTTTTCAAAATATATTATATTGTTACTTTTAACGATTAGTTGCATTACTTTTCAAAAATGATAAGATTACATTTCAAATATATTGTACCATTACTTTTATAGATTAATTGTGTTACTTTTCCAAAATAATAAGATTACTTTTCAAATATCATTATCAATAATACGAAATATTTTTCAATCGAAAATACAATTAAGGAGCACAATACCTTTTTATAGATCCTATACTTAATAAATGAGCTTGAATTCAAAGATCAAAGTCTAAATCGTATGATAATCATCAGTCATGATTACAAATCGAGGGATTGATAATGATAATGGTGAAAACAAAAATAAATTAGGGATGAATTGTTATTGTGGAAGAAAGAGCGAAAGGCAAAGAAAATATGAGGAATGGTCGAGGATGTTGAGGTCGTATAAGGCTGACAATAATGGTCGAGGCGAGGAGGGGAATTGGGATGTTGATCAGATGAAGGATGTGAGGAGAGAGATGATAGGAAGGGGTAAAAGGCAGGGGGAAAGTAATATAAAGAGGGGGCAGGGATTATTTTGATGAGTTGGCATTATTTTAATTGTCTCATACGGTGAGGCCGCCTCACCGTAGAATTACTCTAAATTCCCGTTAATACGGATTACAAGAAAAGTAATGTGAACAGTGGATCATGTAAAAAGATACGCTTATATTTGAACTAACGTTGAAGTTAGTGTTAGCTTTTTGAAAGATTGTTGTACGACGTACAACGATTTTATAATAGCGCATATATTGGATAATACGGAGTAAGAAAATGATTGACGAGCCAAAAAAAATTATCGTATAAAGTTATTATTATTCGTCGTATAATGGTCTTATTTGATAGTTTGAGCTAAAATAAAAGTTTCATAAATTCATATATCAGTGCAAGGTTAGTCTCTTGCCAATTACGGAGTATAATTTTGTGAGACTATTGTACGGCAATAAAACAAGTTCACGAGCCTATCTAAGAATTTGTGTTTCGTGCATGACATTTATAAGTAGAGTAATTCTCTTATAAAACTGTTGTATATGTTCGACTGATATATTATGATAAAACTGCAACTATTATAACATATTTTATTTACATTTTAATTGTCGTACTTATACAACGATTATAATGTGTGTTATATAAATGAGGTCGATCAAGTTGTGGATCAATAAGTGGGTGTATCAAGTATCAACGGTTGGGTTTGTTAAGACAAGGGGGGAGAAAAAAGGGACCAATAATGCACCCATCCCCTGAATTCTTCTGCTTTTCTTCAATTTTTGTAACGTTCTGCTTTCTGATTTTCAACTTATTATTGTGGCCTGCAAATAATCTGCAACGACTAAAGAGAAATGAAGGTGAAATTTCAAATGAGGAACAAATCCCAAGACCATTTAATTATCATGTCGTAATATTTTTAGAGTTTTTCTAACACGTGTCAACTGAATACATGTTCAGGAATACTATAAAAAGTAAAAGTATTTCTCCGTAGATAGTAATATAGTATTTGATGAATCTCACATTGAAGATGTTGAAAATCAACGTATGTATATGTAAGATAAGTATTCAACACTTTTCATTTTATTAATCACGACTAGATATGAGTTGGAAAAATCGATAAAATTTATTTTATGAAAGATAATTTATGTTTTATGTTAGTGACCGTGTAAATTTGTTGTAGAATATACAACAATGTTATGATAATCTACACCTCAGCGAATGATAGTAATAATTGATATGTCTACATATTAGAAAAGGTCGTTGTATAACGTACAATATTTTTATTCAAATTTTAGGCTATACATGACACACGTTGTATGATTCCTTGTTTTCTTGGTGCTAATTTTGACAATTCTTAAAAATTTAATTCAATCTCAATACGAGTAATATACAATTTATTGAAAACATTATCACACTAATTTATGATTGTTTACCACCTCGTCATTCCCTTACCTATATTATCTTGAGATATACCCGTAATTCGTTTACCATTCTAATTTAGGACAAACTAAGTCATATATATACATGGTATATAAGACATACTAGTAGTCAAGTTGTACTATGGTACACTTATCTCCTATCCTTTTCAACAATTGGCCAAATTATTATTGTTGGTGGCAGGTTGAACGTACGTACAAATTAGTGCGTCCATTATTTCCCCTACTACTACTACCTCTATAATTTCTTACTGTATAACTTTCATCTCATATAAATATTCACTACAAACACAAATTAACTAATATCACCTATATAATTTGAAGTGTCAAAAATCAATAAATCAAATTAAAATGAGTAGCACTACTAATTGGCTAGGTTTCTCACTTACACCACACTCACATCTTTCACTTGGTCATGAAGATAACAACCACAATCACCACCCATTGCACCACCATGAAGACGATGATGTCGACCGCCTTTCTTCTTCGACGACTTCACCGCCTCCCTACGTGATCTCCGCCATGCCTCTCCGGTCTAGTGCCCCAGTCTTCAGTCATGAAGGTCTTTATGTTGATCACCCATTCACTCCTCAGTTGATTCAAGGTTAGCTGAATTTATGTTTTTGAAATAAGGCTACGTACATCTGATCGAATTAAACAACATGACATAACACACGTGTATGTGGAAGTACAATTGATTTTGCTTTAGTTGTTGCATGGGTATATTTAAAATTAGTCATATTAGAATAAAAAGTTTTCTATGAGAAGATTTACGATATTTATTTTGGTGAGTAGTTTATTAATTCTAAACGGAGTTAAAGAGTTGTTAAAAATATCTCGTTATACTAATATATTATACGATATAAATTTTTAAAAATGAGTAGTGTGGTATAAAGAGTCTCATATGATATTATTATAAATATATATGTATATTTTCTACGTGGAATTTAGATCGTCTAACATTGTTTATCGTTATATATGTGCATACAATGATACTATAGAGTGGAGGTACGAAACTCACGAAAATCCAAAGCTAGAAGACTTCATGGGAAATTGTTGCCAAGACAACAAAATGGTGATCAACATGAATGCACCACCTCAAGAATTCACCTCAATTACAAACAATAATATTCCTCAAATTCAAACAAACCCTTATTATAATCTTCTAAATAACAATAATATTAACATTAATAACGATGATAATAGTGGCAATAATAATAATGTTATTAATCAAAGTTGTTACAGAACTTCTCCATTTATTGATGGTGGTGCAATCTCTGAGCCATCAATCTCTGAGTTCAAGTCTTGGCTAAGACAAGCCCATCACCCCAATGTGGGCCTAACACCACCACCGGTCCAGTCGGACTCGCTTTCTACGAGTCCGACCGAGGCGGTGGTGGAAAGCAAGAAGAGAGGACAAGTTAAGTGTGTTGTGAGTAGTAATGGTGGTGGTGAAGAAGTTCCTAGGAAATGTATTGATACTTTTGGGCAGAGGACTTCTCAATTTCGTGGTGTTACTAGGTATGTATGCTACTCTTATATGTTCCATTTTGTATTGAATTAATTATTAAAACATGGTAGGACGCTGTCGAGTGGTACTAAATAATGACGTATCCATATTAGTCATATTACTATAACTACAAATATGAAAATTTATAGCAGTAGTGGATCAACTGACGGATATATTATAAAGTTAGTACGCGAGTACAAGTGTACAATGGTGTTGAGCCTAGTATCACTTAATGATACTTTACTAGACCGTTGTAGGCTCGTAGCTAGGTAAGATATGTGAACGATGAGTTCGTCCTATAACATGCGACAAGTTCTAAATTAGAGAAATTTAAAACAAAATTACTCGTCTTTATAATTTCATTGTATTTTGATACAAGTAAAGGTATCAAATCTTCAAATCAAATCATTGATGATATATTAAACGAGATGTCTTGTTCAACGTTTATTTTATTACTCGACTGTCTGATCATAACTTTTGATAAAACCGTTTTTACAACAAAATGTATGGATAGGCATAGATGGACGGGAAGGTATGAGGCCCATTTGTGGGATAATAGCTGCAGAAAAGAAGGTCAAACTAGGAAAGGAAGGCAAGGTTCGGCCCATTTTTTTTTTACCTTCATTTGTGTAACTATTTTTTTTTTTTTTTTTAACCTTGAGTAGTTGAGCCGTAAATTTTACTATTTGAACTAACGGTAATTTTTTGCCTTCTTCATTCTATTGGCTTATGGGATGTTGCAACTGGACAGTGTACCTAGGTATGTGTACCTACTCCATATATACATGTCTCAATTTACGATTTAACGAGTTTTTGAGTCATCTGAAAATAATCTCTATATTTTAATAGAAATGAAGCATAATTGGATGCCCATTAATTGCTACCCGTTATAGTTTTTGAGTATATACACGAGTACTTGATAAATTCACAATTATCACTTTAATAACTTTTAACGATTTCAATTATTTAATCCTTTATTTTTACACCAGGTGGTTATGACAAAGAAGAAAAAGCAGCTCGAGCATATGATTTGGCCGCTCTGAAATACTGGGGTCCAACTACTCATATAAATTATCCCGTAAGTTCTGCTTGTAAATTAACCCTCCAATACTTTGTGTGATCGATTGTTGTATGCGTATATTAAAATCAGTAACACATTTATAAAATCAGGTGTATAATACTCCGTATAAATTTAATTATTCATATATGCACAATATCTAATTTGAGTGGTTGTACTTAATATACACTTGGCAGCTTACCAACTATGAGAAAGAACTTGAAGAGATGAAGAACATGAGTCGACAAGAATTTGTTGCTCATCTTAGAAGGTACAAATTTGATACCTCTTTCATTCCATTGGATTCTATACGTTTTTATTCTTTTGATTGTGAGGAGTATTTTAATCAAACATATAGAATTCAATGGAACGAAGGAAGTGGTTGATACACTACAATTTGCCAAAACTAACGTTTCTTTGCACTAGCTACTAAGTATAGTTAGTGATCATTTTATTGTTAGAAAAGAATACGGTGTAATTTAATTTACAACCAACGACAATAATTAATAAATGCAATTTGAAAAATTTTAAAGTATTTATCGGAGGTCATGTTTACTTTAAAAATTGTTTTTGTCTCTATTATTTACATGCGTGTTATGCAGGCAAAGTAGTGGATTCTCAAGAGGAGCGTCCATGTATCGAGGAGTAACAAGGTACGTATGAGATTATTGTATGTAATATGTACCAAAACATTATCTAGTTCGTTAAATACATAAGGTATATATAACATTATAATTTTTCTGCCGCATGTATTAAATTGTTTTATACACCCCATGTCCTAGTCAATTGTTAACGTTTCAGTTTTGATATTTAAACAAATGCAACAAATGGAGGAATATAAAAACAAACATAGAGTAACTTAATACACGGAAGTCATTATAACATGCTCACTTGCACGTACATTATATGAAAGTTATAAAATCCACAAAAATATAAGGGTTAATTCTATCATGTATATACCCTCAAATATCAAACGTTAACAATTCATTGGAATGGAGGGAGTATAAAACTTGCATAAAACTTGACAAGGGTTGTGCAATCATTGTATATAAAGTCCTCGATTACACAAATTATCGAATAACATTATCATATAATATGATATTTGCGACTAAAATATTATTATCATCATTATGATTATATAACTAATATGTACTCTATTAATTAATGAATTGATTACAAGTATCCATTGTACGTTTATAATAGACTCGTAGTATGATAGAATAATAACCACCTCCACTATAATTGTCAGCTTTCGTAGCTCAATCATTTTCAATTATACGAAAATGCAATGTATGTGTATATGATGACTATTATATTGTCATGTGCAAGTGACTAGAATAACGTTTCTTTTGAATTTTAAGATGCAATCATTTAAATCTCCAAAAAGACGGATATTTGTCGTAAAGTTAAAATGAGTCAATTATAATAAATAAGATAAAAATAAATTGCTTAAAAATATCAAAATATTTATTTTATTTATATAAATAGATTATTAATTATTTAACTCGTTTTAAGATTAAAACTAATAATCCATCTTAAACGAGAATTTGTGGCATCAAATTATGAATCAATCATAGAATAATTAATTGAATATTATTTGATGAAGCAAGTTGTGAATATAATGTAACTTGTCATAATGACATGCATGGCATGCATAGACATCATCAACATGGAAGGTGGCAAGCTCGCATTGGAAGGGTGGCAGGCAACAAAGATCTCTACCTTGGCACTTTTAGTAATTTCCCTTTTTTACTACTCCTTTTCATAATTATATATATGCATAAAATAAATAAATTAATTTGTTATTTTTTTGGTCAATTGTAAGCTTATAAATGTTCATAAAAATTAATAAGGAAATCTAGATATAGATGTAAATATAAGTGTGAAAACAAATTAAATGGTTTTTGAAATTGTAATCTTGACAATTATTGAAGAAAAAGTATTAATATAGATGAGATTTGAAGAATTTATCCAAATTTTTAAGTTTGTTCAAAATCTCGATTGTAAAAAGTCAAACGTATAGAATTAAATGGATCGTCAGGATATGTGGTCTGATTAAATCAATTATGGAATAAGAATATTATATGCACATTTTTTTTGTCGTTAGTATTTTTTGAATCGAATAAATGCATGTGACAAATATTTTAGGTACACAAGAGGAAGCAGCGGAAGCATACGACATAGCAGCAATAAAATTCAGGGGAACAAGTGCAGTGACTAATTTTGACATTACTAGGTACGATGTCAATCGCATATGTTCAAGCTCGACTCTCTTAGGTGGTGATCTTGCGAAACGATCACCTAATAATAAGGACGACTCGATACTCAATGTTATCGACGATGATAATAATCACAACAATAACTCTTGCTCGCAACAAGTTCTTGCTATCACTAATGGTGAGGATGGTGCCGATGACGTAGCTAATGCAACGTGGAATGGATAGAGCAATAGTTACAATATTACTCCGTTGTGTTAGGATGAAGTCGTGAAATGAACACTTTCTTAGAATATCATCGTATGTTGATGGTTGATTATGTTGGTATTTAGGTTTTAATTTGAGCGATATGAGATAAAGGATCAATGTTTTGGCTTATATTATATTGTAATCAATTTTACAAATGAACACTTTTCTTAGATTATCACACTTTCTTAGATTATTTTCTATTATTAGTATCTCTTAATCAATCAGCGATTTGATTTATTTGGCTTAAATATAGGATTACATGAACTTTTATCTACATTCATAACTAATATGAAGATCCTACAACCAGTTGTACTACAACTGATTTCTCTTTTTTTAGCAATACTATAAAATTTATGATTTTTCTTGCAAAATTTTTGAGCTATGTTTACAAGTTTTTACAAAAATGCTCACAAATATTGTTAAAATGCTCAAGAAATCAAAAATGATTGTAATACAACCGATTGTACAATCATTTTTTCCATTCAATCATTTTTTCCATTCAAAACTTATACTCCATACTCCGCATAACATAGTCAACCTTGTGAACCACTACCGCACTAATGATGAAATAAAGAGTGCAACTAAAAATTCGATAAAAAAAAAAAAAATTAATTCACACACCAACAAACTGGACAAATCGATTTGATGAATTATTATCATTGAACATTAACACAATTCTAAAAGTAATTTTTCGATATACATATCTCATAAACCATTAATCCATTACACGTTCTTAAAATTTATCTCGTAAACACCAATTAATTATTGGTGATTTAAGTGTAAATTACCGGTTCATTTAGTGTATTCAAGTTTGGTTCAAGATGGGTAAGCTCAGGATATTATAATGTAAGTTCGGGTAGTACGGAGTGTACGCTTGCATAAATATTTACGAGATTTACGGGAATAGTTGCCACTTTGAACGACTATGACGGGGATATTATACACTGCACGAAAACAGATTTTGGCACGTAAAAATCCGAAGAGATACATCTCTTCAGAAATAACCACCCCTTTTATTTCTCCTTATCATATCTATAAAAACTGATATGTTTATACTGTTTATATAATAAAAATATTTTATGAAAACTTCATCTTGATCAATCTTGACAAATTACAAAAACAAACTAAAAAAAGTTATATCTCTGTTTCTTGCCAAATCAGATGGCACCGTCTTATCTTCGCAGAAAATTCGGTTTAACCCAGGCACAAGAAAATGGTCGAATTGTTATGTAAGGAAAGCATAGTCGATTTGGTGCGGTGTTTTTCATTTTGTCTTGTCCAATGGTGCGTGTTGATACTAACATTAATAACGACTACGAGTACGAATTTGTAAACGTTGTTAACCGCGCTGTATTTTTGTACATTCTTTCTACTGTCACCCTTTCTCTAATCTCTGATTTCAACTAAGAAGAACAAAAACAAAAAATAAAAAAATAAAAAAAAATCCCCTTTTTCAAACCCTAATAAATTGATTCAATCATTACCATAATAAATCTCATCAATACCAATCAATCAATCTATTAATAATTCAATCGATCAATTGTGAAGGAGTTTCAATCAATTGATTTGGTAATCTCAAAACCCTAGATTCAATTTTGCTGATTTGGTAACTTTTTTTTTTTTTGGTTCAATTCTTGAGATTTGAATCAAGCATTGTGTAATTTGAAGCTGAATTTAGCTGCCCATTTATTTGAATTTGAGAGAATTTTCGACGAAGACTTAGAAATTTATGCTGTTGACTTTGTGAAATTGATTTGATTTGGGGGAAATTAGGGTAATTTGAGGTGTTGTTTTACTTTAATTTGAAGGAAAGTTTTGATTTTGGGGGAATTTTGGGATTTCCCAGGTGTAAATTAGCTAAATTTGTGAAAATTTGAAGAATTTGGGGGAAATTTTGGGTGAAAAATTTGATGAATGTGTGGATTTTGTGAGATTTGAAGTTTTTTTAGGTGCAAAATTAGTTGGATTTGTGAAATATTGAAGAATTTTGGCGAAACTCGGTTTAGAAAGTGTGATGAATGTGTGAATTTTGTGAGATTTGAGGAAAGATTGGATCTTTATTGATGATGTGGGGGCAATAGATGATCCAATATCGAGCACTAG
>JAUEKU010180892.1:0-10361 GCA_032274805.1 Gypsophila paniculata | reverse complement strand
TAGCATGCCACCTCAAAGCCTTCTTGAAAACTTTGTAGTTAGGGAACTTCAAGCCTAAAGTCAGCTGAATTGGCTTTTTAAAATCAACTTCTGGTTTGAAAGTTGGATAAACAATGTTCTCCACATCAGAGTCACAATCACTGCCTAGTTCATCATCATCAGACATGAGCACTTCATCTTCCTCATCCTCAACCTCTTCTAGCCTTTCAAGTTGCACTAAGCTGCCTAAACTAGCTTCCACATTATCATTGATATCAGAGTCCACGAAGTCAACAAATAAATCATCATCCTCTACATCATCTAATTCATTATCAGAAAAGAGCACATCTGGATCCGAGTCTCCATCATCTTCCTCATTATCAATAGGGGAGTGTGGATCTGTTGACTGAATGGTGGTGTCTGGTGTGTGATCAATGGGAGGTGGTTGGGTTGTAATGATAGGTTGAGGAGTGGAAACTGTTTGTTGGGGTGGATTGAAATGGTGAGGAGTGTATTGAAGTTCACTGGAAGGTGGTGTTTGAGGTGTGTTGAGAGGTTGATGTTGGGAATATGCTGGTGTTTGGAAGGAGCTCGTTTCCTGGTTTTCACAGTGTGGTGTTTGTGAAGATTGTGTGAGATTATATGATCATGAAAAGGCAGTAACATTTGAACTCCAGGGTTTTTTCTCCTAAGGCCCAATTTTTGTGGCCTACTCATGGTTGGCCCACTCAAACTTTGGGTTGTATTTAGAGAAGGACCAGATTTGGTAGGGAGTTGGACCACATTTTTGGATTGCCAAGCATGATTGATTGGTAATGCTGTGAATGGGGAACAAGGTTGAGTTACATACAAACTGATCATTTTATTCTCTTCCTGAGATGTCATAAATGCATCTATATCACCATCAGACTCAATTTTCTTTCTCCCAGCAAACAAACTCAGACCACGTCTTCTAAACCATATCTCATGTGACTCATCCAAATGCAACTCATTTCTCAGCACATGAAGAAGACTGTCATAACATATGTCAGTCATTTCCATTCTCAGATGAACTACTCCTCCCACATACTCTGTTCTACATTTCCTATCTGTCACAAACCTCCCCCCAGCATAAATCCTAAGATGACCCTCATATTTGTTCACCCGTTTACCTTTGCATCCAACTAATTGAGTTGAGCTCGACATTGATCAGTTGTCAGATTGAACAACAATCAATCACTAAACACAACAAAATAAGCACAATGTTAAACAATATTTAACCATCATAACAACACAATAATGATGAAAAAATCGCAATTATTATCCAAATGACAAAATTAAGACAATCAATTACACTTAATCAATTGACGCAAATAAACAACTGATCAATGTCAATTACACTTAATCAATTACACCTAATCAATTGACGCAAATAAACAAGTACTTAATTGTTTTCGAACTAGTAAATAAACAACACACTTAATAGATGCAAAACAAGTAAGCATCAGATGAATATCACACAATCAATTGATTTGGGTTTAGAATATTCTTCTACAATAAAATTATGCTTCACTATTCAAATAACAAAATATCAAAAACTTACACAGATGCTGATGATGCCAAGTAATTGTTGATGATGATTCCCAAATGTGCCTAACAAAAATTGCATGCACAATAATTGTTCAACTACCACGAAATTGTTTTTGGGTTTGAACTTTTAGGCTAAGATGAAGGATGGGGTACTGGAAGAGAGATGAATCGATGAAGCATGAATCGATGAAGCATGAAGGAAGAAGAAACAGTAAAGTGGGGCGTTGAAAAGAGAGGATTTGGAAGACGGAAATGATATTTAATTTTGTTAGAGATTATGAAATGAAGTGGGGTTAAGAAGTGAGGTTTTAGGTTTAGGCAGGTTATTTGGAGGGAAAATAAGCCTAGGACAACAAGTCACGTGATCAGGGGTCAAAGGCCGGAAAATAGACATTTTTGACCGGAAAGTGCAAATTGGAAGTGTTAGACATAAAATTAGATTTATAAGGGAGTGTTGAACAAAAAAAAAGTAAAAGGGAGTGTTTCGCAAAGAATGGTATTTGTAAGAGTGTGTTTTACAATTTTTCCATCGTTAGACATAAACAAATAAGCCGTTCAGCATATTGCTTTAGGCCTTTATCATGTCACTGTTGGCCGTCCAAATCACGCTCACAAGGTCACACCAACTCATCAATTATTTTGCCAAAATTAGACACCATTTATCTTTACATTCTTACACCTAAATCTAGGCTTTTACATACCACATATTTTCACACTTTTGTATATAAGACAAAACTTTTGTTAATCCCTATATATTCTACTTTTGTTTAATCCATACTATTTAAGTCGTCTTATACTTAAAACAAATATATCCGTTTTAAATAAGAACTTGTATATCACCAAATACCTAACTCACAACCTCACAAGACACACAACTCAAACTACCAAAATTCACTTCAATTTTACTCATTAATAATCATAATAGGCATTACAATGATAAAATTATAATTGCCAAGATTCACTACAAAAAAAAGCATGATAGCGACTGGCCAAATCCGTCGAAGAAACCGGTATATCCATCGCAAAGAGACTATTGCGAAGGAATCACCGTCACAAAGAGATCGTCGCCAATACGCGTCGCAAATTTTTAGTTTTGCGACGGAAGGTCGTCGCAATAGGAGAGTTACTGTGTCGCTTTTTTGGCTTCTTGCGATGGAGATCCGTGGCAAAACAACCCATCTCGCGTCGGGTTTCTCCTTTCGCGAGGAATCGCGACGGAAAGTCTGTCGCAATGCACCAATAGTTGACTTTTTGTTGACCACGGTTTGCGATGAGACGCTATACTTTTAACTTTTTTTCAAATATATTTTTTCCTCGATTGCCTATTTAATTAAAATAAATGCAATCAAATTCGAAAGAGCCATTCAAATTTTTCCAACCAAAAATGAAAATTGCATAAATTTGAAATTGAATATCTACATACGGTTAATCCGTTACAATTTTACAATTGGCTTAGCAATTATTGTCCGGGAATGAACAAGAATGAACGGGGTCCATCGTCGTCCATTCACTCGACGTTACTACATATCATTGGAGTATTTACCCATTCACTCGACGTTACTACATATCTTTCGAGTACTTGATGTGTAATTAGTAATAATTCATTTGTACCACTTTTAGTTATATTTATTTTTGTTAAAAATTTATTATATTCCTACTGATAGTGCTCAAAAGAAGCAGCAAACAAAAATAAATGTCGAAAACGCAAGTTCACAACATTATGACCTTTAGATTTTATTAAAACCCACATACAAGGTAGATAGTTCAACATAAAAGTTGAAACGATAATAAATGTAAAATAAACTTACATAAATAAGAAACACAACATTAAACAAAAATACGATACGATGATGTATTAAAAGAAATACATCATCATGGTTTGTTCGTTGGAGACGTCTAAAGGCCAAACACAAGTGCCATACATGCATACGTGCATGCGTTACACTAGGACTGAAACATTTTCCGCATCTTTTGCCTGCGACATACAAACAATACAATTAATCAATAATTTCGGTTACATAATTATGCCTAATTATCGTTCTTAAAAAGCTAAATAGATGATATAGAGTAAGAAAACTTATAGTCCTTAGTTGCTAAAATAATTACTAGGATATGATCACAAGCATAAAAATAAGATCATTTCTTTAGTCTGTTTATGAATGAAAAATGAATTTCGTTTTTCTTCGTTCCATGAGAACCATGAAAATAGTATACCTGAAAGGGATAAATTACAGGCTCAAACCCAAATGGTTTCAACATTTCGTCGGCCTGAAATGGGTAAATTACAGGCTCAAATCCAAATGGCTTCAACATTTCGGAGGCAATGATCGGAGACATTTTGACAAATAATGTATTTAACTTGTAAGTTAATCGCTAAATGGTTTGTTTGGATGTTTTTTTGTGTGATTCTAGGGTATACTACTTGCCACTATTTATAGACCTTGTAGATAATGTTGAATTACAACATTAATTTGAAAACAATAAATATGCAATACTCCGTAATTTCTTTTGTGATTATACCGTTAGTAAATATTGTAAAATGGTAAATTCTCAAACAAGACATCATCATTTTTGTTTATCCATTGGCTTTCTCCAACTCATTTTTGTTCACTCCCTTTTCTCCTTCAATTAACGAAAATTAGAAGTAAGTCTTTTGTGAGACCGTCTCACAACATGAGACTTACAGATTTTCAAAGAAACTAAATATAACTACCCTATAATCACCTTCTTATGTGAGAGGTCTTACAATAACGCTATTGTGAGACCGTCTCATCCAAGAATTTGTGATCTACGAATAGTGCTGAAATGTGTGAGGAAACATGGTTAATTAGGGAACCATTAACAATTTACTAGTACCAAGTGTTCTGCAATTATGGAAGTTGGTGTGTGTGTGTGTGGCCCAAGTCTCAAACGGGTCTTTTCATTTATTGCCTTCCGCAAAATAAGGTCCAAGAAATGCACTCAACATTCTTCATCTTTTTCTATGCCCTTTTTTTGTCAATTTTGAATTTTCAAGCTAATTAAATACGAAGTATTGAAGGACATTAATTTGATTTATGTAGTGATCTAATCTTTTATACTCCGTACTTTTTAGAGTTGAATTATATTGAATTGAATTAAAAATAAAATTTTATGTATTAGGATGAGTTGAACTGAAATTAAATCTATAAAATAACAGAGTCTAAAACTCTTTTGATGTACGGAGTATTCCGTACCACTTATAAGTCACACGAAAGTATGTTAGATAGGTGGTTAAAGTTTTAATGAAAATTGTCTTAATAAAAGTTTAGGCAAGTAATACTATTTTAAATCATGTGTGAGACAAATGATCACAACTCTTATTAGGCAGGTAATACTATTTTAAGTCATGTGTGAGACAAATGATCTCAACTCTTATTAGTCAGATAATACTATTTTAAATCATGTGTTTTCCTGATTAATACAGAGTACAAGCTAAGTAGTCGATTGCAAATCGATTTTCGGATCGGATCCATTTTTTAAGTTGTTCATTGTCTACCCAAATTCGAACACGGAGGATTCGGGCAATCAACTCGACAAGGAATAAGCCCACACTGAACACAGCCTCCAACAGCCCATTATATATTATAGTTTAATAAACCAAGGTATATGGGCAAAAGGCCTACAAAAACTATGAAGTATGTTTTCTCAATAAATCTCTCTTAAACGGGTCATCGGTCTTAACAATAAAAGAGGTTAAGTATCATTATTCCCTATTTGTGCAGTTGTGCATATATAAGACAAATTTTTTGTTTTTTTCTATACCCGAGAAGAGTATGAGAGTGCCTAGTCACATGGTCCGTAGGAGATTTCATCCTAAAACCAATTGGCAATAGGAGGAGTAGCCCCTAGGCCTTATAAACTAGAACAACTCTCATCTCATGATCGATGTGAGATCACATGTGAGAATTCATATTGGGCTGGTTTCTTCCACATGCCTTGTGTAGATAATAGCTACTAAGAAATTAACTTCACTAAACATGTCAACACACACAATTTTTCTTTGGTTTATCGTGCGCCCTAGCCATACAAACTTATACATCTATGGTCGATCTCTTTTATAAATTATACGCTTTGGATATCTTATGATCTTGATTTGGACGAAACAAGTCAACATTTCACATTTCACATTTCACCAGCCCTAGTGTTTTTTGATAAACAATTATGGAACATGATGATATAGGGATGTTGATAATTATATACGAGAACTTTCACCTAAAATAAGTTCATGTTACATACACAAAAGGATATACATACACACGTATACACTATTTTGTTTTAGTATAAATAAAACTTCATCGTAATAGAGCTCATGTGAGATTCATTCTGACCATTAGTTTAAATATTTTATATAGTTGATTTCATGACCTGATATAAAAAAAAATGTTCGAGAAATCACAAGTTCAAATCTCACCGTACCATCCCTAATAACATAAGAGTTATATCTTAATAAAAACTCTTGTTTTTATATGGGTATTGAATCAAGACGTAGATATAAGGTGAGCAAATAATAAAACACCACTTGGGCAACCTATAAAAGGCATAGACTCGTGGAACGAGCGTTGTTTGCGGCTCTAAGTCCTCTAACACATGCTAATTACGCGTTTATTACTAATTTAATACACTTGATTACTAGTATTATTTAATAATGCTGATTAAATCTGGTGTTTTCTCCACATTTGATTCCCTGACATGCATACCTGAAACACTTTTCGGCAAATCAAGCAATTAATTAATCAATAAATTAATTAATTTATATTCCATGTCATGTGTATGTACGGAGTACGTAATTGATAAGGTAATGATTGTGAGAATTAATGAGTTTGTGACTCTAGCAAAAAATTCTTAAATATATCGCGCGGGTGTATCAGTTTTGTACTATTCAGTATTATTCAGCCAATACAAAATTTAGCATTGTCCATAGTTTTCATAAATAACAACGCTGAATCATTGAAGAATAAATGAGAAATTTTATCAATTGTTGTGTACAATTACATAATACAAGGATTTACTAGAAGAAACTCCACATATAATGTCCCATATGAATCGACCTATTGAGCAGTTGTAATACAATAATCTATTATGGAACTACTCTTTCTATATATCACCTATTGATTTTAGCAATGTTTGAACATGGTATCCAGAGCTCATGGTTATGTACATACATGCATGTGTACCTAATAAGCTGAATGAAACAAAACTGAGACAACGATAAACAACCTTAATTATCGACTCTAATTAAGTAGGGGTTTAGAATTCCTAAATCTAATTTAAGCTAGTTAGCTAGGGCTTTACTGTTCCAAAACTTCTATCCAATGATAATAGAGAATATTATATCGATATGTCGGAATATATTCGATGAATATTTCCTATTGAAGAGACTAATAATTGAGGAACATAGTAGAGGTACTTGTTTTATTAATAGTTGGAACATTTTCCTTTCTTTATGGATAGTAGTATTGAATGTTGATAGAAGTTTGGTATTATTTCTCTATTGACTATTTTGGTGTGAAATAATTTGAAGATAGTGTAATTTTTATTGCTCTCCTTTGAAAATGGTTGATTTGAACCCACTTAATCCTCCAAAACATTTAAGTCTTTTAAGGTATACGTTTGGATAGTATAAAGCAATCTAAATAATGCGATCCACTAACTCAGTACTTTCTAAATGAAAACAACATAGATTTACTCCACATTAGTAATAGTAATTTCTTCAATTTTTTAACTTACTTGGTGGTGATCATAGATTGGGAGTTTTTATTGTATAAAAATAAATTCGAATATAATTATCGTCAATGTTATTTTTATCAGATTTGATCTACTTCAATTCCACTTCATTCATCTCTATATATGAATCAAATTACAAGCTGATAGACTAATTTACGTTATGCAAATAAAAATATAGATAAATGATTGAGACAAGGGATATATAACACCATAACACTAATTAAGTCAACTTTCTATTAATCTACTGATTACGAGTCCTGTAAAAATTACATAGATATCGAAAGTAAGACAATTTTATAAATTCTTTTGTCAATACTATTTGAGTTTTTTAAAAAATTTGTAGCAATTATCGAAAATGGCAAATAGAACCATAGAAATGACATGATAATTATTCATTGTCACTTAGTAATAATGCTAGCAGAATGTACCTTGAGAGTGATGGTGTATTATCGTCCAAAATATACTCCTATTAAGTAAGTATTCATGATTATATCTTGAGAAAAATCTAAAATATCTGTAAGTGTATTCACAAGGAAAATATTAGATTTACGGGAGTGGACAAAAAAAGGAAAATTGATGTTCTATTTATTTATTTATTTTTATTTGTAACTATCCATTTATTTTTTATATAGTAATGATTTTTATTGCTGCATTAGTGCATACGACACCAAAAATCGACTTGCTAGTATCATTGGGACGTTTGATTCTTCTGAGTTCCAATTCACTCGACATCTTTGTAATGTAAATACAAAAACCTAATTATACTTTTGAGATATTCCACCGTGTGCCCCTCAATTTTTTAAAAGTTCATCATACAAGTTCCGATTGTCCTAATTTTTTTTTTTTCAAATTGATCAACTTTCCGAAATCTTTGATTTAGTTTAAAAAAAATTCGCTTTCTGAACTCGTTACAGGGGTTATGGTCAATAAAAGTTATTTGACGGGATAAACTTTGACTGTCTATAACTCCCACAAACAAGTTCAGAAAGTGAAAAATTTTTCCCCCTAACCGAAGATCTCGAAAAGACGAGCAATTTGAAAAAAAAATAGGACATTCGGAACTTGTACCCAAGAGTTATAAGCGGTCAAAGTTTTTTAGAGGAAAATTAGGAGTATATGGTGGAATTTTAAAAAATTGAGGGGCACATAGTGGAATATCCCTAAATATTTTAGACATATAAAAGATGACCTCCAAGCCCATACTAATTCATCAATGCTGGTTCATAATGCTTTAACCAATATTTTACAATTAATTTCAGGGGTGAAGCTCACCGCCAATTTAGTCGTCGTTGGAAATCTGGAATTTTGTCAAGGTTATAATTACAAGAAGTGCCGAATATATATAAAAATGACAATGGATCACATTCTGATTGGATGAATCTTATCCGTCATCCGATCCATACGTCACTTTTAATTTTATCCAATCCGTTTGTCATCCATGAAATTTATCTTCCATCATTCATCCATCAATCCATCCATCCATCACCCATGGCTAAAACGGATGGATCAGATAACTATATAAATATGTTTCAAGCTATATATTGATGAATTTTAATCCACTAAAAAGCAATCAAATTTGCTAAATTTTTAGTTTAACTCTTTATTGTGTACTTTGACTAATAAATAAATTTATTTTTGGAATAGAATAACTAAAATAATTAAATATTTTTACAATATAATATAAGTAATAATGTATTTTAATTACTACGGAGTATAATTTTTTTAGATGATGGGTGAGAATTTTTTCATCTAACCTATCCATTATTCATGAAACTTTGATCCGTCATCCATCCATCCATCCATCATCCATTTACGTCGAGTTTTATCTGCCTTTAAAAATCGAGTGGATCGGATTTTAATCAGATACGGGTGAAATGTTATTTCTAATAGCAGATCTAAAGATCGAGTTTGTGTTTCTAGAATCCTAATGACAGTGGTACGCATACGATCGTCTCATACGAACTAATATTTGTGTAATTGTACCTGTCTTATTTATTTCGTATACAACCGTCTTATATGAGCACAACATTTAATTCTACGTGTCTTATTTATATGTACCAAACTCAAGAGTACAGCTTTTATGGTTACACTTGCCTTTGTGTTTTCCTGCATTTTTTTTCTGCAAAATCTCCGATGACACTAACTAAAACCAAATTTCGTAGGCAATAGAACTTGTTTATTTGAGATTGAAGAATCCGCAGCTTCCACAAAGCACGACACCAAAACGATTCCGTCACTTCTTGAGGCGATGTCATCTAAGAACGTGACTGATTTCGATGCAATCGATGAGGAAAACGAGAATGTCGTAAACAGCTACAAACCCTTTAGCCCAACACACACCTAATGTATAAGTTGATCTGTTATCAGGTCAACGACTTTATCAGATAAGCTAGCTGACATACACGATTATCCAAATTAAGGACATGCCTGTAGTGACGGGCACGGGCTAAGGGCATACTAGGTTCGAGACGTGATCCGGTAAGCTTGATAGACAGTTATCACATCTTCGTGGGACGCCTACCGAACCTGATAACGTAAGCGTAGCAGGCAGGCTTGGAAATGATTCTGTGGTTCGGTATTTTGATGCCTTGACAGGTCCTGAGTTGGACTACGCTCTTCGGTAAGTTAATGCCACTCTTTTAATTTGACCATTTTCGAGTGTGTTACAATTTTGATTAACCTTTCCTGCAAGCATAACACGGTCGATGAAGTAGTTAAAGAGTCGAACACAAGGATGGGTAGTTTAGGATACAAATTTCGGTCTCGCTTTAAGCTTTAGCATTAGTCGATTCAAAAGTTGTCTTGAGTTTCTCTAAACTAAATGGATTTAAATGACAAAACTTATACGGAGTAAGAAAATAAAGAAAATGATTTAATCAATTGTCGAAATAATAAGAGAAAAGTCTAAGATTTGACTTCTCCACCAGCATGCATCATCTCAGCAATTTAATTCCATTTCAAGGAAAAGTTATTGGATTGCAAATTTAGGGGGAAAATGTCTACATACGAAGCTACCCAAAACTCGCCTTCAGAGTTTAAATTAAGAATCTTTATTTCTTTATTTACAT
>JAUEKU010180881.1:0-10361 GCA_032274805.1 Gypsophila paniculata | reverse complement strand
ATTTTAGTATCTCTTTGTTAAAATATCGATGTGGAATGAATGTATGTGGTGATATTTTAGGTTAATTTTTCAATGATTACTTATTGAGTATAATTGAAGTAAATATCATCAAATACATACTCATATAATAGTATTTCGCGATATAAATCTAGTGAGGTTAGTTTCATTTTGTTTTTGACAAATAAAATTTGTTGAATGTTAAAATTTAAAACCTTTGTTTAGAAAAAACCCATTGAGGTAAATAATTATTATATTATTTAAGTTAAACAATATATTACGAAACAATTTTTTTTACATTTTCAAAGCTTAATTAATCATTTTTTCTCAAATGCAAAAAAAATAAGGACGTACTCTTTACAGATACAGATTACTCGGCACAGACAAACTTTTTCCAAATTGCCCCGCTCATTTTCCCTCCAACCTTTTTAACATATTATTTTTCTCTCAAATTTTAATATGTAAAGAGTATAATTACTCGACTCAGATAATTTCTCTTTTATTTTCACCAAATTGAAAATGTAAATTAAAAATAAAAAAGGGAAACAAAAAAAAAACCAAAGAAAACCCTGACAAGATTAAAGTCTGACAACCAACCCACCCCACACCCCTCACCCCCGCCGCCCCACCGCGTCTCCGCTGCCTCACCATGTCGCCTATCCCCGTCAAATCAACCACGCCATCAAAGCGACATCGAACATCGCCGTTATTTAATTACGTCGTAAAAATATATTAAAAAAAACATATAATAATCAAATAATCTGAAAAGTTAATGACTAAACTCAATCTTCAATCAAATTAGAGTCTATAATAAAAAAAAATAATTAGGTTTCAGATTGAATGATTAATCAAAACTTATTAATTTTTTTTGGAAAACTTAATTAGGGTTCAAGGATAAATATGTACAAACAAAAAATTAAAAATAAAAATATAAACTAAACCAAGTAAAAGTTTGTCTATACAGAGTAATTTCGGAAAATATCTTGAATTAGTTTTAATAATTAGCCCATAAATATATTTTGCCAAAACCCAAGATTATTGGTTAATAACTGATCGATTTATGCGGTTGACTAAACAATGATCATGGTTTAGATTTATATTAGTTGTTTTATACTCTTTTGTTGATAGAACGATGTGAGGAAAATATATTTTTTCAGATTACTCTATATTATTTATTGACATATATATTTTAAAAATTAAAATTTAAATAACCAAAACAACAAAAAAAAAACCTTTACCTAAAAACGACTAAAAGGTTTAAGATTAACTATATTTTTTGCCTAAATCATAATCATTAGTTAATAATAATTAATCGAGCAAGTTGATTAAGTATTTATATTGATCAAGATTTAAATTTATATAAGTTTATTTAGACTCTCTTTGTTGAAAGAACGATGTGGGACAAATTTATGTCGCAAATTATAGATTGGTTTTTAAAATATTTTTGTTTTAGTCTTAATTAAATACGTAGATATCATGTTACTTTTATATTTTCTTGATAATTTATTTGTGAAAAAATAAAATTTAACAAACTTACCTAAAAATCACTAAAATGTTTAACACTAACAAATTTTTTTTGGCTAAACTATGATAATTGATTGATCATTAGCAGAGTTAGACGATTGATTATTTACATTGATCAAGGATTAGATTTATATAAATTTTTTTAGATTCTCTTTTGTTGAAAGAATGATGTCGAACAAAAATATGTCGTCTAAAAATCATTTTGACATCAACTAGTCTAAAGTAAATAAGTACATATCATTTTATTTTATATTTTTTGACAAATGCATTTTTTTTAAAAATTAAAATTTAAAAAAAATTTACCTAAAAATAAAAAAAAAAAGTTTGACATCAACTAAATTTTTGCCTAAATCATATTCATTGAATTATCATTAACCGAGTTAGGCCATTTCTTATTTAAATTGATTAAATTTTATATTTATATAAATTATATTAGACAATATTTTGTTGAAAAAATAATGTGGGACAAATATCTGTAATTATTAAGTTATAGGTTTTTTTTATCAAAGATTAATTATTGTTTTAATATAAATAATTAAATAAATATCATGCCACTTTTATATTTTTTCAACAACGACATTTTGGGAAAATATGAAAATTGAAGTATACTTCAAAATTACTCCCTCCTTTCTTTTAATTTTTTTCTTCCTATTTCACTTTTAGGAGATAAACTTTTGTAAGTTTGAACATGAATGTACATAAATAAATATGAAATATTAATGTATTAAAATAACATATTTGAATTTATTATTCAATAATCTTTCATAGAATAATAATTTTAACGAAAAAGAAGTAACATATCATGAAAAATTATGGTCAAATTATTAAGACGTTGGAGAGTGCACAAAAGCAAACGGGAAACAAAAAAAGAGTAGAGCGAGTACTAAAAGTTTTAACAATGATCACTACTTAATTATTGACCCGTTCAGACAATTGATTCGTATGTTAATGGTTTATATTTATGTTAGATTATTCTAGATTCTTTTTGTTTATAGATAGATGTGGAACAAATATTTAAAGTGTTGTGATAAGTATTTTTAAAAATTAATTAATTATTTATTCTTAATTGAAGTAGATCTTTTTTAGAATTACCAAATTGTATCATAAATTTGCCATTATGTGTAATGTAATTCATTACTTATATTAATAGCAAATCACTATTATTGTATTTTATCTCATATATCAAACTCTTATGTTTCTGACTTTTTTTAAACATTAATCATGAGTAGATTATTTATCTAAACTATAGTCATTAGCTAATTACTGACCTTGTCTAATAAAGTAACTATTATATAGATCAAAGGTTATATTTATACTAGTTTTTTAAACACTCTTATTTAAGAATCGATATGAACATTAATATATTACGGTATAAGTTAATTTTTTTCAAATAAATTAATTGTTTTTTTAATCGAAGTATATATAAGGAATAATTGCTAAAAACTACTTATTAAAACTCATTTTTTTCAAACAATTACCTATTATAATTTTTTTTAATAAACAACTACTTATTAACGTAATTTTTTGAATCAAATAAATACCTTCACCACCTGAGAAAATTATTCAAAATCCCACCCACTCTCCTGAAATGCCATTATATTTTGAATTTTTCAGCTCCAATTGTTACTTTTCCTCAGATTCATCAAAAAATTACTTACATTTCCTATTTTATCCTTTATTCATTTAAGTTCATTTATAGTCTTTAATTTTTTTTCGATTTTCTATAATTAATACTCTCTCTCCATTTTCATTAAACATACATTCTCATCCACCATCTCTTCTCTTTGCTTACCTACATTGTTCTTGGTTCTTTGTAGGTAAATTCCTCGTCTTTCTAGTCCTACCTCGCGCTCTCTTTCTCTTTGTTGCTCTATCTATCACGCACGTTTTTTTCTCAATTTCGACAGTTTTGGTCAGTTTTTTCAATAATTAACGAATTGTTTGAAACATGCAAAATGTCATCTAGGAATTCTCATTCACGTACTTCATACCCTTCATTGTGTCATTGTGGGCACAACGTTGTTATAGTCAGATCTTGGACATCACAGAATTCAGGAAGAAGGTTTCTAAGGTGTGGGAACTACGATCGTGTTAGTGGAAGGCGTGGGAACTCAGGGTTTTAGTTGTACGATAATGAACAAACGTTGGTATAAGGGATTATGAGTGAATGATGTTAATTTGAGAGACATTATTAAATTTGGGAAATAAAGAAATGAATATGAAGGGGTTGGGAAATAATGTTGAGAGAAAATGGGTTTGTCTGAAATGAATGAATGAATGAAGAGGGGAGGGGGAGGCTTAAATATGAAGGGTAAAATGATCTTTTGTGTAAAATTTCACTTAAATGATGAGATCAGGTTAATTGATACCTATTTGCTTAAAAAGTGTGATATTAGGTAATTGTTTTGCAAAAAAATTATAATAGGTAGTTTTTTGAAAAATGTGTGTTTTAATAGATTAGAAATTTAGCCTAAATATTATGAAATTTATACTCGTATGATAGCATTTTCCGAAAACAATTTAATGACATTACTTTTTCATTTTTTTGACAAATAAATTTTGTCAAAAATTTAAATTTAAAAACCTACCAAAAATCTACTAATGTATTGTAATTTAAAAAAAAATTCTATATTATGTGTTTATATATTTAATTTCTATATTAATTATTTTAGACTTTATTTAAATAACTCAATTTATATTAATTTTTTTAAAACTATTTTTGTTAAAATATCGATGTGGGACAGATATATAGTGTGATATAGGTTATGTTTTCAAAAGTTAATTTGTTTATTGTAATTTTATGAAATACCATTGAGTCTAGGGCCTGTAGGCTCATATGATGACACATTTTTCTTTATATTTTTTTTTCTGCAACAAATTTTATGAAACTATAAAACTAAGGTGGTGTTTGGCCTGACTTTTGCAATTATTTTTCCACTTGAAAAGCTCAAGCCGAGTCAAACATTACTTTTTAGGAGTTGAAAAACTGTTTTTAAAAAGTTGAAAATGAAAAATAACCTCTTAAAAACAGAAGCTATGATTTTATGCCTTTACTTTTACTTCTACAAAAACAAGCATCAATACTTGCCAAAATAATAATATTATTAAAACTATAAAAAAAAATATAGTGCTTTTCTCACCAATAATTTATTAAAATATAGATGAAGTACTACTTCACCTTTTTTCAGGTTTTTTTTTTTATCATTTTTTCAGTTCATAACTAAGTACATATTAACATTAATAATTTATTTTCAAGTAGCGTCTTCGTATTAATAATTTTTTGATTTTTAATTAGTGTTGTTATATGTATAGAATTATTACTTAGAAGATCTTTAATATAATTAATAAAAAAAAGTAAAAGTTTAAACTAGTTAGGCCAAACAATTATAATTTAAAATAAATAGTTTACAAAATTTTAGGCCAAACACCGAAGAATTATTTTATTTAGGCCATGATCAAAGATTAATCATTGATTTAGATCAGTTACGTGATTAGTTCATTGATTAAAGTTTTAACTTATATTAATTTCCTTTAATTTTATTTGTTTAAGGGTCGATGTGAGAGATTTATACATATTTCGATATGACTAATTTTTTCAAAATCAACTGATTTATTTAACAATTTAAACTTTGAAATATATACTCATTTGATAGCATTTTTCAATACGAATCTAATGATCTTACTGTTACATTTTTTTTAAATACACATTTTATAAAATTTGAAATTTAATTAATTACCTAAAATTTACTAATATATTTTAGTTAAAATAGGAAAGTAATATTTGATATAATTATTTATTTCTAAAATAATATTTTTAAATTTTATTTAAATAATTTAATTTAATTTTCAAATGGCGTAATATGATTGGTTTAGAATCCCTTGAATTAAGGAGAGAGCTCGGAAAAAACTCACTTTTATATAGATACCAGTTTTGGTGCCCGATCACGCCCGGGCCACTTATGCATATCTGAAAAATATTATTGATTATAATTAAATTATACGGAATACATGATATGTAACGTATTATAATTAAATTGTACAAAATAATAATTTATAAATAATATAATTGATTAATTTTACTATGATGCATGATAAAACTAAACATATAATATTACATATCGAATATAAAATGATGTTAGAATAATCAAAATGATCATACAATGTTAAGGTTTGAGATTTATGAAATGTTAGATATATAATATTCATTGTTATTAAATTTATTAATTAGATTTTGGTTAGAAAAAATGTTTGAAATTTTTGAAATGGCAGATTTATTATATTTATTGTTAAATATTATTTTTTTATTAATTTTTAGAGATTATTATTACTTATTCATCAAATATTATTTTAAAATTATTTTTTAATTTCCTTAATTATATTTTGAATATTAAAAGAGGTTTGAATTTTATGGAATGTCAGAAATATTATACGGATTATTTATTATTATTATTATTATTATTATTATTATTATTGAAATATTATTTTTTGATTGTTTTTTTAATCTCCTTCATTAGTTTGGTATATGTATAGTTTTGAAATTATGGAATGTGATATAATATTAAATATTTTTTTAATTTCCTTAATTAAACTTTGTATATGATAAGTGTTAATTATTATAGTGTCTCTTGATTTCCGAATTATATAGATAATATAGATATAGATAGATTCACGTACATAATCTCTATTCTAGTGATTCCAGTATGTCCCTAGCTAGTTTCATGTTCGTGGTAAGTCATATTTGTGTGTGTTGTGTTTATGTGATTAGTTATAAGACCTAACCCTTATCTTCATACGTTCCTCCAAGGACATTTGTGTACTAAACTTTCAAGTGGATGGAAAGTCGATGTCTTTTATTTTCCGTATTAAAATTGATACGAATTGATGAGATATATTAATTGGTAACATCCACGTTCTATAAAATCGAATAATCAAGAATAAATATTTTATACTTATGTCTCATATATACTCTCATGATATTTGGGCTCGCAATTTAGCTTCTAAAAAATCGTCTTTTATGCTTGTAATGTTATATAAAATTATATAATACTATAAAAATTATAAAGCAAAAAATATACAAAAATAATAAACTGAAAAGATAGTTATCTCTTACGAAGTATACAGTATGAAAGATGTCCAAACAAGATTTTCTTGACTCCATCGAGTTTAAGGGGTTAATTCTTTTCGAGTTATCATAAGTGTTACTCTCATTTTTTTCGAATTTTATATAATATCCCTGTTTTATTTTTTCTTTTTTATGAATATCACCGGTACCTCCAATCTTAACAAAGTTTCTTAGAATACCCAAAACGTACTTGCTCAATCCTACTTCTATTTTACTTTTTCCTACACAATTATACATTTATACGCTACTTCTTTCATTCTATACCCCTCCTCTAATTTTTTTTTACACACAATTTACTCTAAAATTCTACACAATCTTTTTCCTAAATTCTTCCCAAATAATCAAATATGGCTAATAATCCTCACTTAGACGATGTAAAATCAATCTTTTAATTAAGTTAATTTTTTTTACGTTTGAGATGATATTTAGATCAATTTTTTTATTTTAATTAAAATTAAATTAGAGTTTAGGATTATTGGTGAGGCTAATGCAAGGGTAGGGCGACATGGTAAAGGAACCGGTCGGTGGTGGAGAAGGGGCGGCATTGGCGGTGGGTTGCGGTGGTGGTGATTGATGGGCATTATTTTCGTTTTTTTCTATTAATTAATTAATTTTTTTTAAAAAAAAATATTTATTTAATATTTAATTCTTTATTACTCTCCTTGTTTATTTTTCAATTTTGATTATTGTTGTAAATTAATAATTTAATTTTTTTTGAAAATAATTAAAAAAAAACAAGAAAAAAAATAAATTGAAAAATAATAACAAAATAGGCGTAAGAAACAGTGGATGAGGTCAAAAGAGGAAAAACGGGAAGAGTTATTGGAAAAGAGAGTAAAAAAAGGGAAGGAGAAAGGAGAAGGGTAAAATGGGTAAAGTTGTAACACCCAACGTTATCTGCACATGTTGTTCAGGTGGGTGTAGAGGTCGCAAACGGGTCATTTCGATCAGTTTCGAATCGGAATTATTCGGTTCGGTGTCATTTCGATTATCCTTATTTTCGATTTCAATTCAGTTCGGTTCAGGTTAAATTCGGTTGCAGTTCCTAATCGATTTTAACTATTTAGGTTTTAATGCGGGTTCGAGTCAGGTTAATATCAAATCAGATGTCATTCGATTCGGGTCTCTTTTCAATCGAAAAAAGTTTTGTGCAATTATATTTAATTTAATAGACATATACTTTTGCTTATTTAGAGTCAAAATCTTTTAAACTCAATGTAGGAAAAAAAATTGATTATTTCATCTTGTTGCGATCGAATTTAAACAAATATTGTCAAATTATTTTGAATCAGGTCTCTTTAGGCTGGGTCAAATTGGTTCAGATTCAAAACAGTTCAGTTTCATTCGATTGTGGGTGTCTTCGGTTTATATTAGAATTCGGTTCAGTTTCAATTCGGTTCAAATCGTTTCAAGTTTCAGTTTAAGTTGAAGTTAAGTGTTTCGGTTGTATAGTTGGATGTCGATTTAGTCGATCCAGTCAATTTCAGTCGGTTTTTCAGGTTCGGTTTTATTTAGCCGCCTCTAGGTGGGTGACCCATTGAAAAGGTCCATATAATATCTCGAGTGACGTAATGCTTAAGAGGATTGAAAATACTACTCATAGCAACAAGCTGATGCATCTTCTTTTCTGGTGACTTATGCATAAGAACTCTTCAGTTAAGCGTGCATGCTGGAGAGCAATCTTAAGATGAGTGACTTCCTGGGAAGTTTCCGGTATGCGCATGATTGAGGCCAAAATGTGCTGGAAAAGTCTCGTGTTGGTCTGTGGGCTATGTACTCTGCCAGCTGACGAGTTACCGTAGGTGACATTACCGATCCTAAGTTTTGGCCAGGGTGTTACAAAAGTTGGGTAAAAAAAGTAAATGCGGTGTAGCAACAAGCACCACCCTAAATTTATTGTGAGACCATTTCACTCAAAAATTTGTGTCTCTTATATATTTGGTAAGTTATTTCGAACATTTTCAAAATTCATTAATAGTATAAAAAAGTAAAACAAGACCATTCTCCTATTTTAATGTTTATTGTAATCATTTTTGCAAAAGATTCTCAGATGATCACATTTCATCCACTAACGGTCGCTTTAATCATTAAAGAGCCACGTTTTGTGCAAAAGCTCGTTAGACCATCCGACAAGAAACCTACTTGTGAACACAAATACTTATGTCATAATAAAACTTCGTTATTTAAGATTTATTAGATTTTTGCTAAACAGAACAGAACTAATCTAAACTGAATAAAAAAACAATTATGTTGGAAAAAGTCAAACTAAATTCAAATGATTTGAAATAATTTGAATTTAATTGAACGAAAATTAAGTATTTCCTCTGTTCCGGATAATTGTTTACCTATTTTATGATGGATGCATTGTTCATTTGTTTATTTTTTTTATAATATTGTTATATTAATTGACCAACTTACCATTAATTTTCCAATAACTCTTTCTCCAATTACAATATTATTAGTAATTTAAGAGTGTACGTTTCTTTTGTGTTATTTTCTTAATATTTGTATCAAAACGAAAGATAAATAAATGATCGGAACAAGGAGTGTATAAAAAAATTCTTTTGATTTTGATGGGAGGTACTAAAATACAACAATGGTTTGACGATCTATTACAACTTTAATTTCTTTGTCTCTCTCCGTCTATCACTATCCATCTTTCAGTTTCTTCGTAGAAATATACCCACTAAATTGGACCGTTTCCATAAGTCATCTCTTCGTCTCCATACTTTCTCTCTCTTATTTTTCTTCGTAATCAAGTTCTGTTTAATAATTCCCCGTCATTTCTACGCTCTTATTCTCCTTCTTTTTCCCTTTACTCTCTTCTATACTTTCTTTTTTCCTTTGCCGTGCTTACAAATCTAAAAAAATATCGTTTGTTTTACTTCAAAAATTCCACTGTAATTTCTTAGAAGATCATTAATCCAATAACAATTCTTTTATTTTATTACAACCTTGAGTTATCTTAAAGATTTAAATACCACAAGTTAATTATTATTATTATTATTATTATTATTATTATCTCAGACATTTATTAATGTTTGATATCTGAAGGTTTATACATTATATAATAAACCCTGATATTTTTGAAAATTATACAATTTTAATATAATGTATATAAAATTGATCATGTTATAACGACTTCCATGTATTACGTTACATTATATTTGTTTTTGTATTCTTTCGTTTCTTGTATTTATTTTTGTACCGAAATTGAACCGTTAACAATTGATTGAGACAGAGCGACTATTATTATTGGAGGAAAATTTTATGGACCTCAAATTATTATTCATAGAATAAGACAATTTATTGAAAAAATCAATAAATCCAACCAAAAATCTCAATTTTTCAACCGGACGACGGCTATTACTAACCATAGATACACTTCTCATTATAAGTCTCTCCATCCGATAGATTTCTTTTTTAAAAATCCAATCAAATCTGTCAATTCCTTATATAACGAATATTAATATATATATATATATATATATATATATTATTCCTAAGAGTAAGTAATGTGTGTGACGGTCTGTGTGTATATATGACGATTTTTTTGTGATAAAATTGATCATTTTAATGCTTAAAATGATCATTAAACGTAACGCTTAAAATTACCACTTTAAAACTTTACTTTTTAGTCACAAGAAGGTCGTCATACATGTATCACGATGTCATATAAACATTTGTGTATCGACCATTTAACGCTTAAAGTGACCAC
>JAUEKU010180870.1:0-10361 GCA_032274805.1 Gypsophila paniculata | reverse complement strand
GTACGGAGTAACAAGTAATTTAAAAAAGTAAGGGGAAGGATTTTGAGGGTGACATGTCTGGTCTTATACGGTGAGGCAACTCACCTTAAAATTACTCTAGAAAATGACGATAATTTAAAAATAAAAAACTGAGTGGGTCTAGTAAGGGATTAGTTGTTGGTGAGGCGGTGTTAATCTCAAAAAAAATGGCGAGTTTAATTGGGAGAGCAAGACAAGCCCTAAACGCCGTCGTTAATTCATCTCTTTTAACTGATTGTGCTCCTAATTTCCCCAATTCCTCTCTTATATTTAGGTATTTCATCTTTCTTATGATAAAGCTTCAATCTTTATTAGTTTTATTGTTTTAATGTGATTTTATTGTTGAAAATATAGTATTTAGTTCTTTTATATGATAAAGTTGCAACCTTTATTTCAATATTTATTGTGTAATTTGATCGCAATATACGATAAAAAGATCATAAACTTAGTTGTAATACATTTGATTTCAATTTTTGAGCTTTATTATCAAGTTTCCGGGCTATGCTTACGATGTTTTACAAAATGCATAAAATATTTATGAGTGTGTTAAGAAAACTCAAGGATGAGTGTAGTACGACCTGTTGTATAATCCTTTTTTCCGTGTTTATTTGAGATTGGGAATGTTGTCATTTGTTCTAGAAATTTGCAATCTTTATGTTTTGTTAGGTTTTAATGATTGCCCATTTCATTCAAATGTGTAATTTGATCGCGGTGAGATGGGTGTATATTTGAGATTGAAAATGTGGTAATTTGTTTTAAAAAGCTGCAATCTTTATGTGCTTACTTCATTGTTTTAGGGGTTTAATGAGTGCCCACTTCAATATTAATCAAATGCGTAATTTGATCGGGATGAGATGGGTGTATATTTGAGATTGAAGTTGTTGTCATTTGTTCTAAAAAGTCGCAAGCTTTATGTGCTTACTTCTTGTTTTTCGGTTCTAGTGAGTGCCCTGTGCCCATTTCAGTATTAATCAAATTTGTAATCTGATCGCGATGAGACTGGTGTATATTTGAGGTAGGAAATGTTATATTTTGATTAAAAAGTTGCAATCTTTTGTGTTTAGTTCATGTTTATTTGTTTTTGACTACCGTGCATTTCAATATTATGCTAGTGAAATCATAAGATGGGTTTTGATTTTGAGTTTTATGGCTATTCTCTCCATCTAGATGCCTGTTGATGTGTGCCATTTTTAGTTGACTATCGCTCTTTTGAGACATCATGTTCTTGTGACTAGGATGTGAAAGACAACTAGTCTCTCTTGCAACCTTTTTCAGATTGCCACATGCTGTGATTATCATAGTAGACCCCTGGTTATTACGCCCAGTTGCAAGCTTGGTCCTTGGTTATTATGGTAAATACACCATTTTTGCCTCTTGTTGTTTGATGATCTGTATTTGACCGTGGTAATCACCACGCCCAATGTGCAACTGATTCTCATAGATTCATCAAATTGTAGCTTTGAAGATCGTTTCAGGCTCCTGTAGTTGTGTTAGAAAGAGTAAATGTTCTCACCAATATCTCGTTAGATTCTTTGTGCCACGTAGATATCCATTTGAACTGCATAGCAATGTTTTAACCCATCTTGCGCTCACCAGGAGGTGGAGAAAATGGCGCGTGGTAGACCATTTGGTTGTTTGATTTTGATATTCTGTACTTCCTTGAATCCTTGATTGTATGTCTTATGAAGAAGACGAAATCCGAAACCACCTTTTTCTTTCGACATTTCTAAGTCATTAATGGGTATGACATCTATGTCCGGTGACGTTGGTGGTTATCTTATGTCGTTAGGCTTTCGTTTTTTCCTGGACAGATAGATTGTATAGTCTAAAATCCTTCTCTGCCTGATAGCAATGATGGGTTATTAAGTTTGAGACAGACTATAGGGCTTACATTAACTGAAGAATCTTTTTCCAGTAAAGCATTGCTGAAGTTAAAAAAAAAAAAAAAAAGGCTTTGCCAATTGTTCTGGAGGGTTCATGCTGACAACCGTTAATCGGTTGAAGCTATTATTTATAGTACTCATGGTTACTATGATCGTTTCTTAATTCTGGTCCTATGTGGTGTAGGATTAGAACCCTTATCTAGTCCCGTAGAAAATATTGAGCCATTCTTTTTTATCCATGATGTGCAACCTGGGTCTAGTAAAATAACCCTAGTTGAAGGCAAAGCAGATGACTGAGGAAGCGCTATATTGATATCGAAATTCCTCCAGCTAAGGTAGGAAGGGCTATTATGTGTGTTACCGTACGCTTGACAGTTGAAATCTTATTCTCATCAAGGATCAAACATTCAAACCCTAGACGATACAATCTAGCTCCAACTAATAGGCCTGGAACTCTCTTCTGTATTTGTTGCTTGGTCTTGGAGTCTCTCTTGCTTTCTGCGATTTGCTCTTGTTTTTAGTTTCTCTTCTTCGTCGTCATTGAATTGCTGGTATTTCTTGTTCATTCACGCGCATCAAAAAGGGTTTGACTCATCTACTCTTTTTGGGGCTCACAAGAGCCCTTTTCTCTAAGTCAGCAGGTATAAGTCCCCAGAAGCAAGGTGTTTGCCTTCGTGTTTCAACAAGAACACCAAAAAAACCTAATTCTGCTCTACGTAAGATAGCCAAAGTACGATTGAGCAATGGACATGATGTATTTGCTTACATTCCTGGCGAAGGTCATAATTTGCAGGAACATTCTATGGTTTTAGTAAGAGGAGGTAGGGTGAAAGATTTACCAGGTGTCAAGTTCCATTCTATTCGAGGAGTCAAGGATTTGCTTGGAATACCTGATCGCAGAAGAGGTAGATCCAAATATGGTGCAAAAAAACCTAAATCATGAAGGGTAAGATGGCTCTTTGACTTCTTTTTTCCTGCGATGTGCTAGAGCTGCTATAGTGGTAAATCCCTTGTTTTATTTCCTATTCTTCTGATTGTGCTGGGATTTGGGTACTTACGGACGTAACGGTTATGAATGATGAATTATGAAAGCTAAACTTTGGGTGTGGGCTGCCCTTTCTCTTCATTGATTGACATCTGCGCTTCTAATTCTTAAATATAAAAAATCAAAAGATATTTTGCTACCAAATTCTAAATCATACCTCTGCCCTTTGTCCTCGTGATTCATGAACCAATTAATACCTTATTCAGATATTCTGATCAGGTAGCGATGAATATTGCAAAGTATTTTCTACTTTTTATCTTTTAAGACTAAATTCAATCAGTACTGGCTTGTTCTTTTCTTAAATCAACCTTTACTATTAACAGTTTAATTGGCTCAAATATTTATTTCTGTAGCTGTTTAGCACTATGAGGGCTTGCAGCACAAGTCATATTTTCAGCAGTTCGGGTCATTTCTAAATGGGGTGTATGATGATGCAACTGTGAAAAATACACTAGTGACAAGTTAGAAATATGACCAAATGCTAAGTTGTAGGCGAGATTCATATTACTTTTTACTTTAGTTAATCTACAGTTTGAATTGTAAAATGGAAAGATGTGGCTTTCTTGACATGTTGGCATTGGTGCATTACCATCTGGGGAAGTGAAGGATAACAACAAATATTACTGATATTGGAGCTCGATTCTTAATATTATATTTTCTCATATGACTTATCAACAATACTTACACTTCAGCTCTACAAAAGAACAGTCCATGTTTATTATATAATCCATGTGTTGTAAACAATGTAGATGAGTAGATCTGAAGTGTTTATTTTTCGTATCTTTCTAGTACATAATGGATTGTAAATTTGTGAAGATATGCTTGTTAACAAACATATCACATGCTTGCAATAGGGTTAGAGAATTTGAGTCTATGCAAGGTTAGATTTATAAGTTAAATAAAAACAGGTGAATGGGCGTTTCACTATACTTATAAGTTATGGAACTCCTTGTGTAATACTCTTAGTGAAATGAAAATGTCGAAAGTGTGAAGTCCAAAACAAAGCCGGATGTGTTCTCGTCACCCGCTTGCTTCTGAAGTTGGTGCCATTTCCTAAACTTCCTTTATTATTTCATCAATTTATGGTGTTTCTTATCTTAGAAAAAGATTCCAGCCTTTCAAACTTTATTAAAAATGCGGTGAGGTGAACAACCATTCGTTCGCTAGCAACTGGCAAAAAGTAAATGGTGTACAATGGGTTTTCTTTTGTTTGAGGACCATTATTAATATTATTTTTCTTTGTATGGGGAGATGGCCTTTTGATTCTTTTTTGGTGATTTAGTTGCTTAGTGCACTACTTGACATATCAGCTAGTCTTTGGCGAACATAATTCCTTAATCCATTTGATTGTTCTGTTAAGTAACTTACGCCACTCTGTCTCTTCATATTACCCTGTTCAGCTGTATGCAATTCTCGACCTTCTTGACATGTTAGGACATTCGGACATGTTTTTGTAAGTGTAATACATGACTACGTATCTATAGATGAACGTGTTGTACTCTTAGACTAGGACTCATATCGGATACTTCTAATAGAGTTTGTGTAACATCTGAATCGATCTGAACTCTCTGTGTTTCATCTTGGTGACAGGTTTTGCTACTATAACAAGGTCTTGAACTGGTTGCTGTCTTTGTAGTTGGACAAGATCTTCGGATTCTGAAGGAATTGCTAGTTTTATACCTGTTCGTAGTATGAATTTTCAAAAGCTGATATTTCCCCAGTGCCTGTAAGAACATGTTTTTCGAGGTAATATTGCACTCATGTCGAGATCTTTTTGTCATAATTCAGCTTGAACTTCTTTTCTTTGTGGTTGCCTTCCCTCTAAATCTTGAAAGAACTGATCTGCCAACATTGTCATCACGGCTGTGTTCCGAGCTATAATCTAATAATAGTCCCACTTTTGCTCATTTTTTAATAGTTGATGTACTTAAATATGTTGCTATTTTGTTTATTTTGTCACTTGTTCATGAAACCTAATTGGATATAAAGTTTTAGCTTGCATGATTGCCGTGTAATGTCAAGAATGATGGGAATTTAAGTAATGAATCAAGAAGTTTTTGAGATTCATTTAGGACCATTTAAGCATAGAAAGATGGTTAGAAGGGGGGTTTGAAGGGGATGAGGATGGGGCTATTGATATTTTATTAATGTTTCCCCTACAATTTCGTTTTTTCAATTCTTTTCATGACATGTTTAATTTTTTAGGGATCTAATTAAGCATGTAGTCTTAGTTACTCGCGTATTCCTCTCTTGTTAAAGACTTGAAGTAATCATCAACCTCAGTTTCTTAAAATCTAGATTATACATTCCTAGTCTGTATATTTACCGATAAGATGTCATCTCTTTTATGTCATATTACTTGGGCTCAGTTCTTATTATCCGACAAGGGGGTGTAATCAATTTTCAAACACAACTTTTTTATGAAGTAGGCTTTACCCTGGACTGGGTTCTACGCGTCGTACTCAACTACTCATGTGCGAATGTTGAGCATTGGACAAGGTAAGCGAGTTATTAAGAATAGTGAGACATAGGCATGGTCCATTAGTCTTGTCTCTTGAAAAGAAAAAAACTTCAAAAAGTTCAGGAACATCTTCTAGAGTTCTAACATAGTGTCCTTTCATGAGTAGATGCGTCCCATTGCATGATTGCATGCATGAAAGTTCTTGGCCCTATATAAGTTTGATAAAAGTAGGTGTTGTGGTTTACTAATACTAAGTAAGCAAATATTTGGAATGGCATAATATAGATCGGGGAAGGCTGATTCCTTACTTTTCTTCCCTACGTGTTTCGTATGCATCAATTTCCATATGTTTTAATTAGTTTGTTTTGCATCAAACAAAACATGTGCACCTATCCTATCAAATTTGATGCTGTTAATTTTATTGAGAGAAAATGACTTGATCTATATGATCAGATCACGTTGTTTGATGTGTCGGGTTACTGAGAACTTTAACCATAGTTACACAATCAGTTAAGTGTAAGATGTTAGGTTGTGAACTGATACAAAGATAATATCATACTCATATTAGCAATTGTCATCCATGTAGCTGGGAAAATCATCGAGGGCATGGTCCCGAACCATTCGCAATATAACTGTTAAAGTGGGGCTCCCTTTATATGTTCATGGTGTTGATTGTGTGGATGAGCCAACAAGCATGTGGCTTGATTGCCCCATCATGAGCTCATTGTGAAATGAATATAGCCTTTGGAGGCATGGACTTGTATTGAACTTTCCAACTATTGCTCTGTATCATGTAAGACCATCTATAGTTTGATGAATTGTTGAGTGGAGTATACTTTGTAACCACTACTCCAATGATGTTATGATTCAACCCGATATGGTAGGAGTCGGAAATAAGGTATAGCCTTGATACTGGTGTTAATGACAGCGAAGTACGTACATGCACCTGAGCAGTCAACCAGAGTATAATTTGTGTTAATTTTGCGCTTTCAAACTATGTCGAGGAGTTAATAGTAGACTTTATATGCCGAATTATGTATTTGTGATGTTGCATGACTGCGTCATCTGACTTGTGGAGCCTTAAAATTAGGGGCGTACGGGACGGTGACTATTTTACGGGTTCTTATGCTGCAAGAACCAATGATCTCCCATTTTTTAGGACTCTCGATAGATGTCTGTCATAGTGGATGGCAATTGTGATTGGTAAGTTTGATACTAATCATGTGGAGTACCACTTAGGAAGAACCAATGATCACCCATAGAAGATTTCCCTTAAAAAAAACACTATAGCCAGCCACCAATTGGAGGTAAACTAAGTGAAAATTGCAAACAAAAAACACTAAGTGGGGAACTTATAGCTGGCAGGGGTTGGGAGTTACCAAGCCAAATTAGTTTGGGTTGGACGTTTCTTTCTATTCAACTTCACATGGTTTTGTACATTTCCCACACAATGTTGCTTGATTATCCTTTTTACCTATTGTTGAGATGGCAATTGAGGGTAAATAAGACGACGAGAGGCCGGGCCTTCATCGCAAAATCATTTGGATTTGTTTGGTTTTAACTAATAAATGTGCAATTGTGCTTTTAACGATTGAATATACGATTGAGGTGGTTGTGCGGGGTTTGGCGGCCGCGGGTGTGCGGGGGAGAATTGAGGTGGTTGTTGTTGGTGAATGATGGTGGTGGCATTGAAGACATTGGGTATGAGTGATTATTTGAGCTTTTGATTTTTTAGGGTTTTTATGATTTTGAGGGATTTTTGATTTTGTTTTCTGAGGACCACCCCCACCCAGATTCAAGAAATCGTTGGGAGAAATTAGATATATACTACGTAGTCTAGGAAAACTTGTCAAAAATAATCTCAATTTTTACGAGTCTTTTAAAAAGAGTCTCACCTTTTAATATTCTAGGAAATAATCCCAATTTTTGTATCATGTCTCTTAAAATGAGTCATTCATTAACTTATGGTGTTTAATATGAGATTAAACTAATTTATTTAATCTCATTTTTATTAACCATTACTCACCATCCTCCCTTATTATTCACATTATATTAATTTTGTCACAAATTTTTAAATTAAATTAAATCATATATTAAATACCATAAATTAATGAATGACCCATTTTGGGAAGATATATACAAAGGGGGATTATTTTTAGAATATTGAAAGGTGAGACTATTTTGAAAAAACTTGTGAAATATGAGATTATTTTTGACAAATCTTCCTTTAAAATATGAATTGATATTTTTACGAGTTTTACCTTCAATTATCTTAACGGGTAATTTTGTGGGAAATTTATATTTGAGGGTTGAGGTTATGTTTAATAGATTTCAAGTCTGTTGTCCTGTTAGAAAAGTACTCCCTCTATTCAACTCCATTTTGTGCAAAGTACTATTTGACACTATTTAGGAGTTGAGAAAATTTTTGAAATTATGGACAATATATAAGTTAAAATATAGTCATGTACTCATGTGTGATCTTGTTTGATTCGTTTCTTAAATACAATATTAATTAATATCAAATTTATATAATTTTTTATAATGTGCAACTAAAGATATTAACGTTTTAAAACGCGCATTGGCATGTGTGTCATGATGTCATGCACAGAATGAAGTTGAATGAAGGGAGTAGCTTTTTTATGGGTTACGTGCATGCTTTACAGGTTACTATGTATGTTCGGGAGTTTATCTAACAGTACACTTAAGGTAGTGGCCATGAGTTTTCAGGTTACCGAAAATAAAAAATGGATGAGATTTTTATTGGTTTTAAGTTCAAACTTCTCCAAGAGCAAACTTTGAGGGAAATTTTATGTTCACGAGGCATGATTTGTAGGCTACTATGCATACTCGGGGGTTTATCCAATGCGCACCTAAAGTAGCGACTACGAGTTTTTCCACGTTACCAGGAAAAAAAATTGAGTATTTTTTTGCCTCTTATGACAAAATGCTCGTGGTTTAAAATAGTATAAGTGAGTCACAACAAGTAATAAAGTGATAATTTTTTGGATATTCTCATTGTTACCCATGTATTTTTTGTTTTTCTCACTTGTACCCATCATTTTTCAAAAATACCACTTATACCCTTGAACTTTATTGTTGATTTTCATTCATGCTCAAACGTTATACTCCGAGTAGTTCTACTTTGTTAAATGATGATGTGGCGATTAATTAGCCTCAAATTAACTTTTATTAAACTTAATAATCACTATTAAACCTAAACACTTTGAAATAATTACTTTTTTCATCATACAATAATTATATATCTTTGAAAAAAGTTATGAAAAAATCATTTTTTTTATTTTTTATTTTTTTATGGTGGATAGGTTACAAATGTATTGACTAAGGTGAATGAGAGTTAATTTAAGCTAATTAATCATTACAACGTCAATTAACGTAGTAAATTCATCGGAGTATAGCCTTTGGGCATGATTGAGAATCAATGTTAATGTTCAGGGGGCACAAGTGATGTTTTCAAAAAACAAATGGTACAAGTGAGAAAAACGAAAAATACAGGAGTACCAATGAGAATCTTTAGGTCCCACCTATTCGGATTAATCGTTAATTACTCCATGGTACAAAACCTATTATATACATTTTTCCAATCATCATACTACTTAATATTCTGTATAATTTTTTTTATTATTAATAATTATAGTTCACACATTACAAAAGTTTTATCTTTTTAATGTAAGCTATGCATTTTCACTAATTTTAGCATCTGATTTTCTTACTTCTAAATAATTTTTCAATCATAAATTATTATTTGAGACGACTATATTCGTTTTAAGTTTAAAATAGATCAAGTAGTAGAATTAAGACAAAAACATGATACATAAAAAGCGCAAAAAAATTTATCTCATACTTCATATGCATAAATAAAAGGAAATTTGCCCATTTTATTGCTAAAATAAATATATATGTCGATTAATTTCGCATTAATTTTATTTTCTTTTTAAAAAAAAAAAAAAAGAAAGCGACATTTACCTTTTCTAGCACAAAAACTATTATACTACCGGTGATATAGTAGCATGATACAACCATTTCTAGTTTTGTTGAGCATATGTACGGTTTTTGAGTTTATAAAAGTTTATGAGTTAAATTATAAATTTTTGAGTCAATAATAAAACTCAAAAAATTTATTTTAAAATTCACCAACTTTGAAGAAAAATTTAAAAACTTTATTAAAAAGCTTAAAATACGTAATAAAAGATGTTGTACCACCGACGATATAATATCCTTTTTCTAGTCATTGATGAGTCCAATTCATGTCTTACAAATCTCTCTCTCACTCTTCTCTTGAAACTCCAGCCCTAATTCTTCCAATTAATCCCAAATCAATCACATCCATCCTCAAAACGAAACGAACCGAACTGAACTGAATCGAGCTGAATTTCATCCGTCTTCCAATTCGGTAAAAAGAAAAAAAGCTACCAAGTCAAGCTTCTCCAATTGACCATTTCAACCAATTTCAGCTCCAAAATCAAGGTAATTTGACAGCTTTTTTTTTTTTTAGTTATGAAGTTTCGATTTTATGATCGTCGTGTTGACGTTTATTTAACTTGAATCGAGCTGAATTGAATCGAACTGAATTTCTAAGCTCAGAAATTCAAGGTAGTATCGCTCATAAAGCTATGAAGTTTCGTGTTATTGATCTTTAAGTTGACGTTTATGTAATTTGAATCGAGCTGAATTGAATCGAACTGAATTTCTTTTCTTAGGTCCTCAAATTCGGCAGGTTTTTTAGTTACGAAATTTCTTGTTTATGATCTTCGAGTTTAAGGTTTCGTGTTTGTGTAATTTGATGCTTGATTTTGGTGATTATTTATTTGTTCATGTATTGTAGTTGATGTTTGATGTAAGAGTTATAAAAGACGGTCTTTCACTTTCAAAGTGTAAAACTGACGACAAATAGATTATATTTGGTGGTTAGAGAGGAAAGGGAAATGGTCTTTCA
>JAUEKU010180859.1:0-10361 GCA_032274805.1 Gypsophila paniculata | reverse complement strand
TACTATACTTGGACTAACAATCAGCATGGGATTGATAGGAAATGGGCTAAACTTGATAGGCTTATGGGGAATCAGACTTGGTTTCTTACTATGCCTGTGGCTCATATGGATTTCTTACCCTCCGGTATTTCTGACCATTCTCCCATTGTTGCTAGCATTGATCAGGGGGCCATGAGGAAGCCAAGGGTGTTCAGATACCTGAACTGCTGGAGTCTATCTGCAGATTTTGGAAGCATTGTCAGAGAGGCTTGGTGCTCTACTGTTTCAGGTACCCCCATGTATTGCCTAGCTATGAAATTAAAGGCAGTAAGGAAAGGGCTGAGAGGCCTTCACTCTCAAGAATTCAGCTCTATTGCTTCTAAGGTTTCTGATGTTGAGCAGCAGCTGGATGCCTGTCAAAGGCACTTATTTGCTAGGCCTGAGGACCCTGTCCTTCATGAGCATGAAAAGGTCCTCAAGGATGCACTTCTAAAATGGAGGAAAATTGAGTTAAGTATACTCAAACAAAGGGCTGATGCCACTGCTATACAACTTGATGATGCCAGCACTAGGTATTTTTATGCCAAAATAGCAGAACGCAAGCATGTTAATTCTATTCAAAATATTATGGATATGCACCAGGTGTTGCAGACAGGGCAAGAGGGGGTTTCTACTGCTTTCTTAGATTTTTATACTCACCTTCTGGGAAGTACTACACTGTGGATGATTTCCCTCCCCTCCTTGGGGCTACTCTTTCACCTAGCTGTTTCTCTCTTCTTGAAGCTGACTTTTCTGATGCTGAAATTCGTGCCTCCTTATTTTCTATTGACAAGCATAGGAGTCCTGGACCAGATGGTTTCTCTTCTGGGTTTTACCAAGCTACATGGGACTTAATAGGTGCTGATATCTGTGCTGCAGTCAGATCTTTTTTCTCCTCTGAAAGAATGCTCAGACAGGTAAACTCTACATTGATTACTTTGGTTCCAAAAGGCTCCCATGCCAGTAGTGTCCTTGATTTTAGGCCAATAGCTTGCTGTAACACACTCTATAAAATTATTAGCAAGTGCTTGGTCTCTAGACTTCAGTCAGTTTTGGGAGACATTGTGGGTCTGGAGCAAGCAGCCTTTGTCAAAGGCAGAGACATTTTTGACAACACCCACATGGCTTGTGAATTGGCTAGAAAATACTCAAGGAAGGGGGTTTCTCCTAGATGCTTGTTGAAAGTAGACATAAGAAAGGCTTTTGACTCTGTCAATTGGATATTTCTGGAAAACTTGCTCAAATACTATGGTCTCCCTAGTAAGTTTATTAGATGGATAATGCAGTGTGTGTCTACCTCTCACTTCTCTATTAATGTCAATGGTCATGTTGAAGGATATTTCCCAGGCAGGAGGGGACTTAGGCAAGGGGATCCTCTGTCCCCTTACTTATTTGTGCTATGTATGGAATATCTCTCCAGGATGCTGAGAGTTTTACCTTGTGGCACAAATTTCAGCTATCATCCTAAATGCCACAAGATAAAGCTCACCCACCTTGTCTTTGCTGATGACCTACTTATATTTGCTAGAGGTGATGTTCCCTCTGTTGTAGCTGTCTCAGATGCCTTGGACAAATTTGCTTTATATTCTGGCCTTGCTGCTAATGCTCAGAAAACTAATGTGTATTTTGGTGGAGTCAAGCCTGAGATAAGAGCTCAGATTCTCTCTGCTACAGGGTTTGTTAAGGGAGCTTTGCCTTTCCAATATTTGGGACTTCCTCTCCACACTTCTAGGCTCACTGCTTCTCATTTCCATACCTTACTTAAAAAGATCAAGGACAAGATTGCTCATTGGTCTACTCAGTGGCTCTCATATACTGGGAAGGTACAACTCATCAATTCTGTGATCTTTGGTATACAAAATTATTGGGGGGCAAGTATTCTTCTTCCTAAAGGAATTGCTAGGTCCATTGCAAAGATGTGCAGGTAGTTTCTTTGGGGTGAGGATCATAAAATGGTCTATAGAGGATGGGCAAAACTTTGTAGGCCTAAGGAGGATGAAGGCATAGACATACGGGAAATATTGAGTTGGAATAAAGCTATCTATGCTAAGTGGATATGGAAGCTCTTAAAGCAGCAAAATTCCATCTGGTACTCTTGGACTGCTCACTACTTATTGAAAGGTTCTGATTTCTGGCAGACTAGTATTCCCACTGATTGCTCTTGGCAATGGAGGGGCTTATTGCAGCTCAGGGATGAACTCCTTCAGGCAGCTGGCTCTGTCTCCATAGTTCAGGGCTGGTTGGGGCTGGACAACCTGCAGTATAGGGTTGGAGACCTTTATGGGATGTTGCAGGGGCCTGGTCAGAGGGTTTTTTTTGGCATAGATCCATTTGGGATCAGGCAAGTGTGCCCAAGCACAGGTTCATAGGCTACCTTGCTATCACTAACTCTTTGGCCACTATTGATAACATTTGTAGTAGAGGAATGATGCTTCCTAACTGGTGCTCCCTTTGCAAGGCTGGAATGGAAACAAGGCAGCATCTATTCTTTAAATGCAAGTACTCAGCTACTGTTTGGGCTGCACTACTATTATGGATGGGCGTTTCTCGAAGGCTCACAACCTTGCACCAAACATTGGCTTGGTATAAACGTTATAACAGAGGTCAGACATGGTTGCATAGATGGAGACGATGTGTTCTTATGTGTGCTATCTATGAACTATGGAGAGAACGAAACAGGCGTATATTTCAGGATCATGCTCAGGAGGTGGCTACGCTTACACGGAGAATCAAGATTATTGTTAGTACTCGTATGTATTTTTGTAAGTCAGGTCTCTCGGATGAGCAAATTGCTCTTTATCTTTGAGTATATGTTTTTTGGATACTATTGCTTAGGATTTCTATAGGTGGCCTCATTGGCTTCCTTTGTAGGATGAGTATGGAGTCATTGTAACCTCTCTTTCTCTACATTGAAATGAAAACTCCTCACTGACTTTCTTGCAAAAAAAAAAATAAAAAAAAATAAAAAAAATAAAAAAAATAAAACTGGCTCAATGCAAGACTACAATAGCCACAGTTTATGGCAAATTTATTTTAAAGAGTAAACAAACTTTACAATTATATACTTTGCAAATTAACAAAAACATAGAAACTGTAAACAAAAATAAAACAAATCGATGATTATTTAGCTTAAACCTATAAATTATTACTTGCATCACCACACAATCCATCATCTCTAACTCCAAAATAAATTAAAATTGATAACCATGATCTCTGGCATCAACTCAAACTCCGTCAAAGTTAAAGATTTGACGTAGTTGAGCAATCCTTACAATTAGTACGTAGTTTTGAGTAATCTCTCAATAGCTTTTCTCTCAATGAGATTATCGCCAACAAAAAAACATGTACATGATAAAATCTCACAAATCGGAAATTTCTATCAACGATCTCGAAAATACAGATCATAAAATAAAGCCACTGAAAACACTAAATTAAGAAGCTAACAAGTAAAAGTAGTTCGAGAACAAATCCGAATAATGGTAAATAGAAGTTGAAAACTATGATGGAGAATCAATTACCTGTCAAAATAGAAAGTATCGTCAATCCTCGCACCTGTTACAAAATAGAACAAAATTCAGTTTAAATAATAAATAATCAATCTTCTTTTTGAACTTATAAGTAAGCATCAACGTAAACAAAATTGAATTTGAACATTAGAAAAACGGACCGCATTTTTTGAAGCATGAAATTTCTTCTTAAACTCATAAACCTAATAGAAAACAAACAAACCAACCAAAACACCGAATAAATCAAATTAAACAAACAAAATTAAACTAGATCTGGAAAAAAAAAGTGAAAGTTATTGGGAAACTAATCTAAAAATAAGTGAAATGGAGAAGATACAATTGCAGGGATTGAGTGGGAAAAAATAAAGGAGAATTTGAAGGAGGAAAGTGGAAAAGACTACATTTGTGGATGAGAAAATGGGAAATGAAGAGGTATTGATGGAAGAAATGAAGAGTATGGGTTTAAGCTAAGGCAAAGAGTAAATTAGGGTGAAAAGCACTAAAAGTAGTGGCCGTGAGTAGTGGGTACGGCAAAGAAATGGTGGAGAACTGTTACAGAAAACAGTCTTCACAAGTATTGCCTTTTAAAGATAATAATGAAAAAAAGGTAGTACGTTGCATCATGAACAATTTTGTTTTATAATAGTCGGTCTTACGGTGTGAGACGATCTCACACAAGACATTATCGATCCAATTTATTCACCAAACAAAAGTCAAAAACCACAAATACATTCAATTGAAATCCACTTAAATTTTTGAAAAGTAAAACATTTCATCCAAACAATAAAAAGATCAAAACTTTTTTACCAAAAACACAAAATTAACAATCATAAACTACAAATTCATTTAATTAAATTACAATTAAGTTTGTGAGTAGTGAAATATTTCATCCAACAATCAAAAGATCAAAAAATTTTCATCAAAAACATAAAATTAACAATAATAAACCACAAGATTCAATGCATTAATGAAAAAAATTGGGAGAAATTGAATTCAGAAGTGGGAAAATACCATATAAGAGTAGGGAACAATGTGATTGATTAGCAATGAAATTGTAATCACCTATGAAGCTACTATTCTTGCAATCGTCTTATGGTGTGAAACGGTCTCATAAAAAGTTTATTGATAATAAATTTACAAACAACAATCAAAAACTACAAATTCATTCAATTAAATTTGTGGGTTGTGAAATATTTCATCCAATTAATCAAAAAGATCAAAACTTTTGGATTAAAAACACACAAATGACAATAAATTACAAATTCAATAAATTTATGGGAAGAGAAGTGGAGAAAATACCCGTAAGAGTAAGGGACAATGTCATTAGCAATGAAGTTCTATTGTTCTAATAACCCATGAAGTTACTGTTACTGCCACTGTTATTGGAAAAAAAACGACATCTTCAATCATCCAACTTCTTCTCATACTCATCAAACACTAACAGAACAAATAAAAAAACAAACATCCAAAATAAATCAAATAAAGACCGAAAGAAAGAACAGTAAAAAAGGAATTACTTTCATTAATCCCATCAAATTCCACCTTATGATCCAACGAAACCCAAAAAAGATAAAAAAAAAAAAAAACAAGAGAACAAGATATTAGGAAGATGCAAAATTTTATCAAACAAAGTAAAAAGAAATAAGATTTATGGATGCATCAAATCCAAAACCCAAAAAATAAGAGCAATTCCACCAAATTGAAAGCATTAAAAATGTAAAAAAATGAAAAATAATCCCACAAAAATTAAAAGTGTATAATAAAATAAAAATAACCAAAAGATCGAAAAAAAAAAGTTAAAATTGTACCTTTTATTGTTGGGGAAGAGAGGAGGAGGCATAATCGAAAATATTTAGAAAGAAGTTGTTGAGGGTGATAGGGTAGTGAGCAAAGCAAAGCGACTTTTTTTTTCGGAATTGTTCATATGAACAGTTAGTCCAAGTTTGGACATTTAAGGAGTATATAAGGATAATGATTATATTGATATTGATATGATATGATATGATGGGAAGAAATGAAGATTTATTTACGAGCCAACTTAAGCCTTGCCCTTTTGGAAGGAAATGAAGATTGATTTACAAGCCAACTTAGCCAACTTTTGCTAGCTACCCGACTCGAAGACTCATAACTCAAAAAACATGTTCAAGGCATATCAAAGGACTGAATTAGAGCATATCTACCATTTCATACCCAAAAAGATATACTACCAAGTACCAACTCAAGAGGCCAAAACTATGAGGGCATGTTCAGTATCGGTGATACTTATATAAAGTAACGAGGAGATCAAATGCTTGTCTATATTGTCATATTGGCCACCAGAGGCGGATCTCTTTGTATGTGGGCAGGGGCTCGGCCCCCCTCAACATTTGGGCTTGTTAACATTAGTCTTTAGGCTGGCCTCTGCTGACTTGAAGGAAAATGTAAACCAAAATAATGACATTCTGAAGTGAAAGCCCACACATAAGAAGAAAACTAGGGAGTTAAAATAAGTAATGGCCCACAAACTTTTACTTGTGAGGTGTATTTTCACGTGATAATTTACGGACAAATATGGAGTACACTATGGAGTACTCCGTACTTGTTTAGCACCACGATACTGAATGCTTTTAATCATCTCAATATTTATACCATATACTTCTTTTTTATTTTCTATGCATAAACTACGTAAAAAATTTGGTTCTCATTGCAATCTAGTTCAATTTACGCAAATTTTCATTTAAAACGGGTGTATTCATCTTTAATCGTAAGATGGTTCAAGTAGTGCGAATAAAACAAAAACAAAATGCATAGGAAAAAAGAAAAAACTTGTCTTATATGTACAAATGGGACAATACTTGACCCGTTTTATTGTTAAGATGGATAACACGTCTTGAGGGAGGCTTATTGTTCTGTTTAATTTCAAATTTCAATTCAATTGATTTTAGCTCGGATTTTTTAATACTATTTTGTTCTTATTTCAATCTAGTTCAGTTTAGATAGTTTTATTTGATTAAACATAGTAAAATATCAATGCATTCATATCACACAAATTATTAGACGTTGAACAAATTATTGATATGAATTTAATTCTTATATATGTGTAATAATTTGTGTGATATGAATGCATTGATACTTTGTTCAACTTAATGCTATTTTGTTCTTATTTTCAATCTAGTTCAGTTTAGATAGCTTTCAAATCATACAACAAGTAATAAGTTGAACAAAGAATGAATTTAATTCTTATATATGTGTAATTAATTTTAATAAAGAATGATACAATAATATAAATTATTCCGATATTATAATCAAATCATAAATAATTCGACGTAGTAACTTCTTTATGTATGTTTGATTTTACTTTATAGATAATACGGAGTAAGTTATATCAATTGGATTATTTTTACGATAATAATAATTTAATAAATACAACGGCCCCTCCTCTAATTATTGTTAAGATCCGCCACTGTATATATCGCAAACATAATATGACTTTATTGTGTCCATTAGTCCATATAAAGTTAATGTTATGGATATTGAATACCATCGTCTATTAAAAACAAAAAAAAAATGTTCAACAGTTATGATCCTTAATCCTTGTGACATATATAAACAATGGTTAGTTATGATTGAACGTTTACACCGCATATATAACTTCATTTTATATGAATCTATAAACTACGAGGTTTAAAATCATTCATAAATAAATGTTTAAATTTTAAATATGTGAATTCTAATTAATAATTTTTCTTTATAACTATTTTGCAAAGACTCGACCTGGGTCTAGTATTTATTCAGTTGGATACCAATTGAATGACGACTTAGCATTCTTTCTTATGTTTTTATTTTTTTGTGAAGGCATAATTCAAAGTATAATTAGAATAAATAAGAGAGGGACTCGTAAATTCGACTTATTTTTATGAGAAAGCAAGTCCATATTACTCATCAGGTCAGTTTCTTCGATCATAAAACCTATACATTTATATTCAAGTTCAGATGTATTTAATTTTGAGTATCTATTGGATTAAATTGTGTTTTAAGTAATTTCAAGGTACTAATATTAGTCATATACTCGTATGCTCATATTGATTACTCGATTTGATATAAATTCAAATAATTTCAAGATTTTTTCGTTTTTGATTTTATTTTAGGTACAAATGAAAAATACATACATCAAATATATCTCAATTACTTAGCCTTAAAAAAGACGGGCTGTCATTAACAAAGTGAAAAGATGATTTTTTCGATGTATAAAATGTAACTACATTTACGCTATTCATGACTATTATAGAATATGACTAAAACTTGTAGCCTTAAAAAAGACGGTCTGTCATTAACAAAGTGAATAATCGTCTTTTACAAGACTAACTCTATGTCAATATGACTAAAACTTGTATAGTTGTATCCTAAATTTTTGATTCTGAATAAACACAAATTCTCATTTAAGACGAGTATATCCGTCTTAAGCTTAATACGGGTCAAGTATTAAGAATAAAACAAAAATAAAGTGCATAGGAAAGAACAAAAGAGTTGTCTAATATGCACAAGTGGGGTAATACTTGACCCGTTTTATTGTTAAGACGGATAACCCGTTTTAAGGGAGACTGAATAAATGGCACCAATTATAGGCGCTAAAACCAAAATTAATTGCGCCAAACCAAAAAAAAATGTCGCCAAACCAAAGCCAAATAGTACGGAGAAAAGAGGTGTGAGGAAACATTTAATAAAAACAAAAAATTAAAATCCTCATCAAACCTTAGTACCTTACCTTTTCAAAGAGAGGTCTACAGCAAGTCACCGACTCTTCCTCTAAGCTCTTTGCTCTCAAAGACTCAAACACGCACATCACTCCTCACAGCCACGCGCATCACTCCACACGTCACTCACACACGCGATCTTTCCTGTCTGCGCTAGCTCCATCATCTGTGTTGTCGCCTCCATCGTCTGTCACCTCCATTACGAATCTAGGGTTTAATTACTAGCCCATACTTAATTGCAAAGCTATTAATTAACTTGGGTAAGAAACTATTTTTTATTTGATTTTGTATCCTTGTGATGTTTTGATAGTAATTGCATAAATTAGGGTTTCTATATTACCCCTCTCCGACGTGTTTATATAAAAATGTAAATTTAGGGCTTTTATATTAATTATATAGAAAATGATTTTTACCCTCTTGTTAGTCACAATACTAGTTTAATTAAGGTATTTTATGTTCAATTAAGGTATTTTTGGTTTTCTGGGTATTTTGTATTCATAGCATTATTTTCATTTTTTTACATGAATTTTACTTATTATTATTCTTCTATTATACTCGAAATTGGTTGATATCGTTGTACAATTCTGCTAAATTTTTTATTATCTCACAATTGTGGTTAAATAGTTGCGTTTTTAAATAGTTGTTGTGATGTTGTATTCACTATAACAGAATGTTGCCGCGATGTTGTTGTACTGTAGTCGCAAGACTACGAGCTGTAAAACTGCTTTACACGAGTTGTTGTACTGTAGTCGCAAGACTGCCACAAAATGCTTGTTTTATTGTATTGAATTGTAATTAAAGAGCTGTCATTATTGTATACAATATCGAGTAATGTTAATAGCTTTAACTGAAATGTAATCTAAAAATTGATGCTTTTACTTTTCGCAGTGAGCTTCTCAGTTATCCAGGTTATACTTTCACTTAAGCATTGTCATGGAGTTGGATGACGATCGTGCTGCCCAAAGAGGTATCACATCTTATATACATTTTTCTAACAAACATAAAAAGTCATTGTTATTGTTATAATTAACATGTTTCGTATTTCATTCAACAGCGAGGTTTGATGATCTTACCACTGATCCAGACACACTTTCTGCCAAAAATGTAGAGGTTCATATGCCTATTGCTGTTTCGTCTGATGCTGAGGTTCGACCTACTACGGATGTGGCAGAGTCTACTTTAATCCAGCTTGAAGTGCCTAGTTTTCTTCACTCGGATCCTATTTATCCTAGTCAAGGAGTACCTTTACAAGAATTAGATCAGCCTATTACACATCCAGGAAGTGGTGAGAAATTATTTCCGGTTGTTTATGAGGAAATATTTGGTAAAAAACGTAAAAGAGGGGCTGAAATTTGGAAACATTTCAGGTTTTACAAGTCTACGTCATTAGTTGGACCAGATAAAATGTTTGCTGTTTGTGTCTATTGTCAAAAGGGTATTTATAGGGCAGAATCTAAGTTTGGCACCTCCAATCCTACAAGACATATAGATGTCTGTACGGAAAAGAAAAGAAAAGAAAGGAACCATGTGTTGATACTGAGAAAGCTAAGGAATTTGACCAAACTATTTATGTGGAATTGATGGCAGAGGCAATAATGATGCATGGGTATCCATTTTTAATTGTTGAGCATATAGGTTTAAGGAGGGTCCATTCATACTTGAACGAAAATGTTCAAACCATATCTAGGAATAGTATAATGAAAGTGTGTCTTTCGAAACATGTCCAGTTCAAAGAGAAGATTAAGGATATGTTGGGTAAATTGACTAGTAGGGTTTCCTTAACATGTGATATTTGGACAGCTTGCACTTCTCGTGGTTATCTTACTCTCACTGCGCATTATGTGGATGATAACTGGAAATTGTGTTCCAAAGTCTTAAACTTTGTTCATTTCCCTCCACCTCATACGAGGTTTCGTGTTTTTAGTCAATTACTTCCTTTGCTTCAAGATTGGAAAATTGAGAAAAAAATTTTCACTTTCACCCTTGATAATGCAACAAGTAATGATAGCATGGTAGTTGACCTAAGCAGTGCGTTAATGGAAAATTTACCTTGTGGTGGAGATTTTTTCCATATTCGTTGTTGTGCCCACATTTTGAACTTGGT